>VKOC01024378.1:0-15474 GCA_009364415.1 Spea multiplicata | reverse complement strand
CCCTCCCCACTATATACCCTTCTCCCCCCTCTCTCACCTTGAAATCCAGCGATGGGAGCACGATACTGCCGTCTTCCTGCACCGCTCGCTGGTGCCCGCTGCTTCACTGCTGAGCGCCGTAATATGACGTCATATTGCGGCGCTCTGCACGAAATGCCGGCACCGGGACGGGGGTAGAGGGCTCGGGGAGGAGAATGAGGGGCGCTGAGCAGTTGCTAGGTGCCCCTCTCTCTCCTCCGCATCAAAAAAACAAAACAAAACAAAAAAAAAACGGCATTTAAAAGCCGCTCACTGGCGCCCCCCTTGGGATGGCGCCCATGGCACGTGCCATAGCTGCCATACCCTGTATACGCCTCTGTATAATTGTGTTGACACCATTTTAACTTGTCTGTAGAAGTTATAGACTGTGAGGCAGTCAGTGACAGTTAGCAGAGGCTTAGACTGATGCTCGATCTTTCGCTCATCTACCATACTGTAAGTCAATTTAGTTGTGAAATGCAGAAAAGTTACTGGGATGGTTTTGAGAAGCTGTAGTGTACTTATTATTAAGATACAGGGACTGCAGCAGAGATTATTTGTTTTCATTTATTTTGGGGCTAGTTTGTGGACAATGCAAAATAGGAATTTATTAAAAATATTGGTGATAAAATTATGCATTTGACTATGTTTGTACAAAGTGCATTTTAGTTGTTAAAATGCTGTTCCTAAATTGGGTTTTAGACGGTTGCTCCTTTACGCTACCACCAAAACCTCTAGTTGGTGGATAATGCAAAACAAGAATAAATTGATAAATATTGTTAGATTTGTTATGCAGGGCAGAGCACAGTGCAACATGCACACACTGTGCAGTCTGTGTTCATTGTTGAACTGATTCCTGAGAAGGGTTTCAGACAGATGTACTTTTATACTAACAGAAAAAATGAGGAAGAGTGATGATCAACCCTTCCAGCAGAAATGGCTCTTACTCTACCTTGTGCATAAGTGGAAAAGGATATGGCCATTGACAATGTTAATTACTATGACCTGGATTTAGATGGTGAGCCAAGGAGGAGTCATGCGACACATATGTGCTGATCATTTCCCTGTGCAGAAGCAGCAGCAGGGTAGTTATGACACCTGTTGCCCTACAGTAAACCAGTACCACCACCACCATCAGCACCATCGCTAACAAAAAATTGCCTACATCACCTTGTACAGCACCTTAATAAAGTGTGGGATAGGTCTGAGATTGTAAGTGATGGGCACACTGCAAGGTGTAAATTGTGTCATAAGGAAGGGCATATCATGAATTCTCGTATGAACCAACAAGTTAGGGTGTATTATACAAGAGGTAAAAGTGCAGTTGTTAGGGATGGACCAGCCACACTAGTATTGCAGGTAAGGGACTAGGAAGTGTCTTAAGGCTTAAGTTCATAGGCATCCTTTAAAAAAGTGGGTCGCAAGGGATGTTTTTGAAGGACCAAAGGCAGGGTGAAAGACGGATAGGCCAAGGAAGAACATTCCAGAAGGGCAGCCCTTGAGAAGTCTTGTAAACGTGCATGAGAGCTAAAAATCAGGAAGGGACTCTTGGATGAGTCAAGAGACCAGAGTGTTTTAAAAATAAGGGAGGAGATATACGTAGGAGAACAGCTAGGAAGTGCTTTGAAAGTAAGAGTTAAGATTCTGAAATAAATCCTGAAGCGCACTGGCAGCCAGTAAAGAGGGGGAGGTATTAGTGAAGTGATGGGAGCAGTATTCATGGTGTACTGTAGAGGAATGAGATGGGTATGACAGAGATAACAAGGGTATGGACAAGGGCCTTAGTGGCATCTTGTGTTAGAAAGGGATGGATGCGGCCAATGTTTTTAAGATAAAGGCAACCGTTTTTTGACAAACTGAATGTGGGAGTTAACGATAGGTCAAGGATTACACCAAGGCAGTAAGCTTGAGGGGATGGGCAGATCATTACACCATTGAGCTACCTGGAGGTGGACTAGGGGAGTCCAAGAAGCCGTTCATGAAATGTATCAAAAGGCAGGCGGCAGAAAAGGAAAATCCAAAAACAATCCAGAAGTCAGAATATCAGAGGTATCAGTCCAGAGATAAAAGGTTAAATTAGCAAGCAGAAGAGTAGTCAGGACACAATCCAGGTCAGAAGCTTTTGAACAATGGTAATCAACAGGTTAAATCACCAGGCAGAAGAGTAGTCATGGTACGATCCGGGTCAGCAGCACTGGAACAACGGTAATCAACAGGAGACAGGAACTGGATACTAGGATACAATAAGGAGAGTACAGATATGGGGAGACACTGAGCCAACGAGGTGGCATTAGAATACCTGAGTGTTGGCATCAAGGTAAGCTGGGTTTTATAGGGAGACGTCAGCGCATCTACTCTGCCATGCATCCCTGCACCTTTTGTCTCATTAATATCCCTAACACACTCCACAAAGAAGCAGAGACAGGGGAGGCAGAAGACCGAAGCACCGCTCGCCATGACGACGGAAGGGAGTGTCAGCCCGCCACGCACCCCCTGACCCCTTGCCGGCCTGTCGCCACGTCAGGGTAGGTGCCTGGCAAACATTGACATTAAGGGAAACTGTTAAGGGGATGTTAGCATTGGAGGGAGGGTGTTAACTTTTAGGAAATGTGCAGACATCCAGTTAGATACAGATGCAAGGCAGTTTGTTACATGGTCTAAGACAGAGGGAGAGAGATCTGGAGAGGATAGGTAGATCCAGGTGTCACCAGCATAGAGCTGGTATTGAAAGCCAAAGGATGAGATTAGTTCGAAAAGAGAGGTAGTGTAAAGAGAGAACTGAAGGGGTCTTAGAGCTGAACCTTGGGGTACCCCGACTGAGTGGAAAGGGAGGGGAAGTATTACTGGAGAGGGAGACACTGAAGGTATGATCAGAAAGGTAGGATGTGTGTCACGGGGAGTGAGATCATGGAGAGTTTTAAGGAGAAGAAGGTGGTCCACGGTGTCAAAAGCAGCAGAAAGGTCAAGTAGAATTAAGTAGTAGAGTAGTGACCCTTGGATTTAGCAGTGAGTAGGTCATTAGTAACTTTAGTAAGGGTGGTCTCCAGATTGAAGAGGGCCGAGTTAGGTTAGTTGGGTACAGAAATTTCTTTCAAGAAGCTTGGAGGGAAGACGAAATAGAGAGAGGGGACAGTAGTTGCACTCTATCCCCTTCCTTACTCTGGAGTCTAAGAGTCTACTCAGGTTTCATGAAAAGGAAGCCAAATGCAAGAGCGAACAGGCTTGCTGAAATGGAACACATAATGACAGACATTTGATAACAGGGCTTTTTAGTGAGTAATCATGAGCACAGGTGAACAGGCATGATGAAATATAGCTGGGGGTAAAAGCTTCCGAAAATAGCACCACCAGGAAGTCACGGACAGATGTTTAGCAGAGGTCACGGATAACGTATATAACAGTTCAAAAATCTTGACTCACTTGGGTGTTTTCATTGAAAACAATGACATTTCTAGCTGCTAAAATAATTGCAAGAGTTTTTTTAATGACCAATTACACTTTTCAATTTAAACTTGGATTAGCTAACACAGTGTAATCTGAGTGACAAAGCACCACTGTACGCCTATTAAGATATTCCATTAAACATTTCTGATCCATTTGATTAATTTGGTTATTTTAACGGAACCGGTCCTCTGCTGCTGCAGCTTTGTTTACTCAGTTCTTCTTTTTTTTAATATTGGGGAAATGTGGCCCCACCCTGCCTCTGCACCTCAATGTCCTTTCTTTTCGCCAATGTTGGGGAGGGGATTGTAATATTGGGAAATATGTGTCCCATATATTTCTATAAGATCTGGATTTGTCTGTCTGGCAGTGCTGTTGCTCAATTTCCTTTCTTACTCTGGGGGATCAATTCTTGTTCTTTTTTCTAATATTGGGGGGATTTAGTCTTGTACCATATGCTTGGATGTGTCTGTCTGGCTGTGCTTGCCTTTTACCCTTAACCTGCCTCTTGCTACTGCTGTAGTGCCTACAGTGGCTGATTAAGGGCACTTAAATTACCACACCACACTCAAGATGGCCACGATGTACTGATGGGAGCGGAGTGATATCGCAAGATTTTGGCCCCAAATCAGCAAAATAGTGCCTTTTAACACCTCTACCCTATATAAACCCCCAGAAGACAACTGGACTTGGCACTCCGATGGTCATTACTATTTTTGTAGTGTTTCCTCCTCAGTGCGCATTCTGATTATCGTTCTTGACCTTGGCTTGACCTTGTTTATCTTAACTTCTGCCTCCCTGACTCCAGCTTGTTTTTTGTTGATCTCGAACTCTGGTTTCCTTGAATTAGGGTCTCCATCGTAAGCTGTACATGACAGTGTGGAATAGTTTTCACTACCCTGAGGAAGTCTGTAGAAACGAAATGTGTTGATGGTTTGAATTGATTCTGTAGAGACATTGTAGCCTGTTGTGTCATCGAGAGTGTGGCGGAAGGCTGTTTGGGTTAACAATAATCACAGCACGTTAATGAGAGTGGACAGTTAGCCGACGCCGATCGCTCCGTGATGTTTGTTTGGAGAACTTTGGCTGTCCTAGTGTGGTATTTGTGGAGAGTTATTCTTTTGTTGTAAATTCCTTTCTTGTTTTATAATAGCAATATGGCAGTTACCCTTTAAAAGTAAAGTCTTACTACTTTGTATCTTTTATATGTGGTATTGGTGATTTACTCTGCTAATTAACCCCTTCAGGAACAGGACATTTTTGGTGTGTTTGGTATGTCTTTTTTGACCATTAATTCCTTCTTTCTCTTTTCTGAGCCTACATAAACAATTTTTTTCCAGGAATTTCTTTTAACTATAATGATATTATTAGTAGCACAGAATATATTATTTTATGTATTTAAAAAAAAAACACATTTATTCACCGTTTACAGGTATATAAATTACAACGTAAAAGCACTGCCTTTCATGTGACTTTATTTGTGCATGTGATTGGCTGTACAAGCACAAAAGAAGAATGATAGCTCAGATGTCATATAGGGGCATCCTTTCATGGATTATCTCATTCGCCATTGGTCACACAGAGGTTAATTAGTAGAATTCATTTTTCTGCACATATCACACACATTTAATTTATCAAAGGTTATTATTTTTCTTTTTTATGCACTTTTTCTATAAGATGTACTTGATTAAAAAGGTTTGCAATATGTGCATTGTAATGCTTTGCATGTAAACACATGATGATGCAGAAATTAAATACAGATTAAAAACCATGGTGTTTATTGAAGCAAAAACGAAAGAAATTGTAATGAACATTGTGATTTCTGATGATTCATTAATCTGTCATGCGTTTGATTTTGTGGCTTGCCATGATTAATATGGTAGTGTGTTTGCAAGTTATCTCCTGTAATGCAGTGCTTTCTGCTTTCCTCATAGCTATACATTTAACCTTTTAAATGTCTCAGAAATAAGGAGCAACGATTCTTCAGGTACAAAAACAAGATCCTGATTAGATCTGCACCATGTAGCGTATATAACTGAGTAACGGATAACCTTCTATGAGTTTATGTGACCAACGTCCTGCATTGTGTCCTGAAAACAATGGCCAATGTGTGTGAGTTTACTAAAGCCAATACTTCCAGAAAACTAGAACCCAGTATGCTAAAGTTTCAAGATTTACTCTTTTAACTTAGATATATTTATAATAAATGTTAGAATTTTATTATGTTGAGCAGCCTATGTTCAGAAACAATGTTATTACCTAACTACGCGAGTATGCAACATGTTTTCTGCATTGAGCCCCCGAGGCTGTAGAAAAATCTTGTAGTTATCTTTCTGTTTGTTGCTCCGAATTCTTCTTAGTCTTTTGAAATGTCACTGAAACATATTCCCAGACATAAGCAATATCAGTTGTTATTATAAAAAATGTTAGCAGTACATATCAGCTTATATGTAAAAATAAAAAAAACGAATAAGTCCTGTACATAATAACAAAATGGAATCGGTGTATGTTTTATCAAACACATGGGAAAAAAATTTAAGTTATGCAATTTATATGTTATTCTCCAATTGTGAGTCAGTCAGTGGTCAAACTTATTTGCTTCCCATCTCCATGCCGTTTTTTGCTGATGAAGCCATGACCTGTAATGGTGAAATGCGTAATGAGGCTCTCTCTCCATCTTCTTATAATCGTCTTTTGTTTTCTGGATTTTTATAGTTTCAACATCAATGCACTACTTATTAGTATAAGTGTGCATCATCATCCTGTGAGTGAATCTCGTATCAGGAAGATTCACTATTGAGTCGATGCTGCACTATGTGTTCTTTTTGATATATTTTAAAAGATAGTCTGAGACATCTGAACCAGATTGGTCTTATCAATGGCTTTCTTCACATTAATGCCGCCAGGAAATTGCTAATGCACCATCGATGCTAATTATAGCAAAGGACAAAACTCATCATCCAGTATACGTAAGTAAACACTTTTTTTTTTTTTTTTTTTTACTGATTAACTACAGCAATGTGGTTTGTATGTTAAGGACCGTTTTGAAAGGTGTAGCAGTTCCCTCCTACATTTTTTTTACTGGATACGTTATTTAACTGGCAAATCATATTAGGTAATGTAACATTAAGATCTGATGGTGTAACAATTATTATTAAGAAAAATTATAGTTATTACATTTAAATTATAGTATGTAATGTTCCATACTGTTGCGTTAAAAAAGATTTGTTTTCTTTCTTTCTCCGATGATGCTTTCTTTGATGGATTCCAGCAGTGCTTAAGAGTCCGCATGAGGTTGGGTACAGTGGCCATGAAGCATAATGTTCTATCCACTTGATAAAGCCCACTGATGTTAAGCACCATTTGTCTTCATAGAACATCAGGCACTCTCTCAAGCTTTGTTCTAGCCTCATTAACAATGGGCATTTGATATGTTTTTACATATATTTTTGGCTTAATTATAGTTACAGATACATAAGGAAAAGACTTGCATGCCTGACTGAACCATCCACTTTGTTAATGAAATCAGTCCCGGTCTTCAAGTGACTGCAACCTGTTGAGGATCAATCATTCTGTTGGTCTTCCTGTATCAAGTAAATCAATTTATATTTATTAAAACTGAACTGCAATTGTTCTAATCTTGACTATTCTTCTAACTCATTAGCTATTTGGATATTCCACCAAAAGTGTCTACCCTGTTAGAGACCTTTGTATTATAAGTGAAGAGACATTCATTTTAGGAACCTTTGGAAATACATCCCTAATCAAATTATTATAAAGTTGTGGCTTAATCTCCCTGAATTCACTATACGTTAATTTCTCTGCAAAAAAAAAGTTCAGTTGGATTTAATCAGTCAGTAAATTCATTACTAGCATTGAAAAAATTGGATTGGCAATTAACATATGGAATTAATTTCCACATTTGGACAAATAAATTAAAGATAACATTGGGGTTTTAGCCAATCTAGTTATTTGTTAAAACCATTTAATGTAATTTTAATAATTTATTTCATTACACTATGTGTTTCAATTTGATGATTTTACTTTCCCTAGATAAACATGTTTACTATTTTATTTTTTTGCTATATGGACTCTGTAGCCACCAAGCTAATAATAAGCTGCATAGGACACATTTTTGCTATTTTAGCAATAACTCGTGTTTTGGAATGTAATAATCTAATTTCTGTAGCTTAAATATGTGACAGAAACAATTTGAAGTTAGATATTGAACCGTTTTTCATGGTAGAAGACTTTCTTATTCTTGATTCCTCATGTAGTGCCGCATTAGCATCTGCATCCTTCAGAGTGGTTTTATAATGTTCAAGGATTACCTATAATACCTTGGTTAGCCTGCAACCTCCCGTGCCTTCAGATGCCAATGCCAATACGTATAATGAGTTTCCACACTTTTATACATAATAAAAGGAACCCAAGAGGTTTTCAAAGAATCAAAGCAGCATTCGCATATACATATTTAAAAGACAAAAACTTTTTATTTATCCAAGTCCTGACAAATAGTTAATTTGTTAGCTGCAAAGATTTTTTTATTAAAACAAAAATGCCAATAAAACCCCCATTAACCTTTATTATTTTATCTAGAAATATTTAAAGTCAAAATAAAATAAATAAAATAATTGGAAAACTTTTTGTGGTAAGCATGTCTTTTTGGTAACTGTTTGAATGCACTGAAGAATGAAACCTCATACTTCTGCTATAACCTTTAAAATATACCAACATGATTGAGAGGTTTAATACAGTAGCTGTATGTATCATTATGTGCCTTAAGAACAATTTTTAGAGGCCAGATTGCTCCACAAAGACTAAAAGCAATAGACTTGTCAACTTGTTTTGTCATATGATATTAGGTTTGCAGGTCCATGCTCATTATGTTACTGCTGTAATTGTAGTGTGCATATGATGAGTTTATATTATTTTGTAGAAAGTCATGCTTCGCTTGGAAAAAAACAGAAGCATGTGATGATATTTTTCTTATTTTGTTTATTTTTGTTTTACAGGTCACCAAGCCCAGTAGTAAATCTGCATGGGCTGCTTTGGTTATAAACAATAATTATAATGCTCTGTAAGTACTTCAGTTCTTGGCTAATGGTTGAGCAGCCTGCTGTCCTATAGCAGATGTACACTTTGGCCCTCTTATATTGGCTGTGGGTTATGACTGCTGTACTCCAGATGAAGGACCTCAGAGTGGCCTCCACATACTCGTTTTTAAGATAATTAATCCAAATAGCATATAGAACACCCATTATACCAAAATTTTGTGCAAAATAGTGACTGTTCTTCATCACGGCAACATATTCAAGACTGTGTATGGCCTTTGATGACAAACAATATGGTTTAAAACATTGATACGAGTGCTGAATCTATTATTTTAATTTTAATAAATTATGTAAAACATTTACTTCAGTGTTCAGAGGCTCTCTTTATCTATTATAAAACTGCACATTTATTAAAATAAATACCTATATAATATTTTATTCCTTCTGCATAGAACTGTGGACATGGGTATGAAAGCACTGTTGCTATGTTATTTTTCCTCTGTTAATCAAATTCAAAAGTGCATTTGAGGGTCTACCAACCAAGTAAGAGAAGTTCCCATTAAGTAGTTGACACTGTGCAGATCCTCACATACACTGTAGACTCACCTATCATTCACCTATCTAATCCTTATTCTTAATTAAGACACAAATGCATGCATTTCTAAAGTATATCCACTATAAAGAAATTATTAAGAAATTCAATAAGGTGTGAAATGCATTAACCATCTACAATGGACACATATTTAAATGTTTGCTCAGACCATAAACTGTAGAGAGCCAACCATTCACTATTTCCTTCTTTGCTTCTTTTTTTTTTACTCTTAATGTTTGGTAATACTGCTCTGTCTCAGCTCTGCCTTATGTTCTTATATGATGATAGATAGACCATTTGGCAAATTAATTCTTCTGTGTGGTCCCAGAGTCCACCCAAACGATCTTCATATCTAATAGAGTATTAGCTGTTATGAACAGTGGGATCCTTCTGTACTAGTATGTCTTATGTGTGTCTTAATGTTATTGTTAAGCTTATATATTCTCAATGTTGTGTTATTTTCTTTATCAGGGCTCTACAAATAACATTTACTAATAAATGACGTAAGGCAAGGATTATGCTGTTTTGTCTCAGCCCTCTATTGGAAGATGCGCAGGGAAGCTCTGGGAGAACACAAGAAACCCATAGGTATGTTTGAATATTTTTGCATTTTCTGATCAGTTTTATAAATACAGTCATCATTTCATTTGAAAAAAAAGTATTAAAACTCAATAATTTTATTTTACAAACTTGACCTGTCCATACTGTTTCATACAAATGATCTGATATCATATTGAAAATGTTTCATTATAATAACATTAACTCTGATCATTAAAAAGAAAATCAGATTTAAAACTGATTGTTATTCAGATCCCTAAAGTTGAAACTCACATCAATTGCTTACTCTATGAATGACATTTAATTAGACATTTATACAAGGCAAGCAACTCATAATTTATCCATCCATTAGCTAAAGTGTGCTTTTAAAGATTTGATAGACAGATTGAAATCCTGCCAGAAATCTGAGCTCCAATTAAATGTCCTTAAATAAATGTGTAATATATATATATAATATATATATATATATATATAATATAATATATATATATATTATATATATATATTTCTAGTAGCACTTTTGAAGTTATGTAATTTTTCTTTAACATGAAAGCCAAAAGATACACTTTAAAGCAGTCTATGTCAGGTTAGCTGCTTAACAAAACTGAAGTGCAATTAAAATTAATTCCATTGAGTAAATATTGTAAGGTCCCAACGAGGGACAAGATCACACAAAATAATTTCTCAGAGAGTTTCCGAACGAAGCCTGTTGGGGAACTCAATATCATCTATTAATGCTGGGATTATAAAGTATTGTAATTATAAAATAATGAAAACAATTCAGCTAATTCATTTCAAAGTATTTTTCAACTTGGTTTAACAGGGTTAAATTTAATAAAATGCACAAATTGTGTATGAACGCTCGCTGTATACAACAGAATGAGGACACAAATCAAGGACTCTGACATCAAAAACAGACTTGACATTAATCTGCAGATTATTAGAAGAAACTCTCAATGTGTTGTGTTAACATTTTAACACAACATATGGCATTGTGCCAATTAAACAGACCGGCAACATAAGATTTACACATTTCCATTTTCTTCTGAAGGGAAGGTGATATATCCCAACAGGCAAATGGATTTTTCGGTTGCAACTATCAGCTCACGTAACAGTTGCTATTTAAATCTTTGTAACTTGTTATATAGGCACAGAGGATTGGAAGAGGTTCCGAATAGTGCCCACTGTTCCGTATCGAAGGTAGGATATAGTATTTAGTGAGAAATATGTTTAACATTTCCATTGACAGTGTTAACATGAACTATATTATAACCTTAATAAGTCTAGTCTTATGTCTGGTGAGTACTTCCAATAGCACCCATAGCATTTTGAGGGAAACAGGAGAAAAATTGGGTTTAAATATTGTTTGTTCACTATATAGTGTTTCTTTGAGGATGGGTAAGCAGAGAATCCTATGCTAAAAAAAAAATGAAAAGCTTGTTTTACGTTATTTAGCCTCTTAAACATAGAATACATGATGCTACTTACATTTAATTTGTAAGTACATTTCCACTTTAAACACACACACTAACATGAATTTTACTCAAACAAAGCCCTGTGATACCTTAGTGCACTATGAGAAAAGAAGGCCACCAGGCAGGAATAGTGGACAAAAGAAATTGTCTCTAAAAGAAGCACTATGCCTCTGAAAAGGCATGACAGCCATGCAGACCAATTTGATTCAGTGTGCGGCGTATGGTCTGAGCACTGACAGGCTGGCAGCTTCAACCTCGGCAGCAATGCTGGCAGCACTCATACATTTATTTCCCAAAGACAACCTGTGAATATGACGCTGAGCACGTGTACTCAACTTCTTTGATCCACCATGGCGAGGCCTGTTCTGAGTGGAACCTCTCCTGTGAAACCACCGTATGGTCTTGCCCACCGTGCTGCAGCTCAGTTTCAGGGTTTCAGTTTCACTTAAGGGTTAACTCACTTTTGTTGCAAAGTTTTAGACATTAATGGCTGCGTGTTGAGTTATTTTGAGGGGACAGCAAATGTACACTGTTATGCAGGCTGTACACTCACTTCTTAGCATTGTAGCAGAGTGTCATTTCTTCAACATTGTCACATGAAAAGATATAATAAAATATTTACAAAAATATGAGGGTTGTACTCACTTTTGTGAGATACTGTATATATATATGAGAAGTCTACCACGGTGCACATGTTTAATTTTGTTATATTGAATTTAGCAAAGACTGTGTCTGGACTTTAGGTTACCTGGAGTGCGCCAATGCTTTGTTTTGGTCAAATAACAAATAAAGGAAGTAGGGGTTTTAGATACCTGTCAGTCAGCTGAAACCGCTAACTACAGGCCAGGAGTGAGTTAAGAGCAGACTCCACCATAGGAATTAACCCCTCTCGAGGTAGGCGTTACAAGTACTGTTTTTCTACTTGACCGTGCCAATCTATCCACATAACCTGAGCCCATGGAAAGCTCTAACTAATCTTTGGAGTGCTTGTCTCTAACAAAACCCAAAAGAAATAAAAAACCACAACAAGAAGAAATGACCTTCCTGACGCGTGTCCCCTTCCCTCAATTTCAGATGATATGCATATGCCAATGCATTATAGATATTAGTATTTTACCTTGAGAAAATCTAAGAGAAAATAATAACCAGAATGAGACAAAAAGCTTACCACGAGCACCACATACTGTCAGGCCTCCGGTCCTTTCCCTCGCCTCTTACCTGGAGCGTCCGCCGTGTGCCACGCTCCGTCGTGGGGTGGGCTGCATCCCCGTCCGCCCATGGTCCTCCCCGCACCGTTGACAGCCGCACGGCGCACCACCATGCCACCTGCGATGTCTGCCGCACATTGCACTGCATTGTACCGCAACCCACATGCACCCCCATAGTGGTGAAAGCAGGAGGGAGTGTCCTGGCCTCCGTCGACCCCATCCCATTGATGGAGATAGGGGAGTCGGAGAGAGAGGCTGGTAATCTCTTAGGGGGATTGCATAGCCTCACAGGTGAGAGCAGGAACACCTGGGAGTCAGTGGGAGGTGCTTTACCTGTGGATTCTAAAAACCATGCGCACTCTCCAGACTGTGCTTAGTTATTGAGCTTTCTGGTTTTCTTAGCCCTGCTTTGACCCGTTCCATTGCATATTCAACCCTTACTATTTGATTGATCTCCCAGGACCTGACCTTAGCATTGTCTTCTGGACTTCATGTTTCTCTCCTATCCTGACCCGGCTCGTTCCCCATTGTTGCACCTTCGTTACCTGTCCTGATTCGGATTTGCCTATTGGACTTTGTCTTTTGTACCTGTCCTCCTGCTGGGCCACCCTGCTCTACGCTCCTAACCAGTCCTGCTAGAGTCTGACACATACAATGCTTAAGCCCAGGGGGCCTATCCATCCCTGTAAGTAGAACATCAATTCTCATGCATGTGTGTATGATATTGCTGACTCAACTTGAATTCCCCCAGCTGAATCACATACTAGTATGTTTTTTTACCACAAACCACTAACTGAAGGAGTTATTGTCCATTTCCAATGCAATGATTTCATGGCCATTGCTGCCAGTAGCAGGTGTTTCAGCTATGAGTGTTTATATATAACGAGGCTTTCTGTGTGATGCAACAAGAATACATCTGTGCAAAGGGCATCTTGTCAAAATGTCACAATTTTTGAGCACAACCACCGTATATGTTAAAAGGTACCCCATCCCTATCTCCAACAGTCATTTGAACAATCAGGAACTGATCTCTTCAGCCTTGTTAGCTTCTAATCAGAACTCAGTATGGAACATTGCCTAACTGCTGCATATCTCGATGCAGGCCTCCAATTTCCTCAAGTTCCTATATCAGATTTTTCAGGTCCACTCTAGTGGGCAATTCTTTAATGTACCTTTTAAGATCCCCATTGGAGTCATTGACATCCATGTGCGTCAGCTGAATTTATGAGTAACTGTGAGCTAGCTTGTAGGCTTCATCCTGCTTCTAATGGTTTAGAGCGTGCCATCTTCCATAATTGATGTAAAGTATTAGTTAACAGTCGAAGATGGATGTCTCTTATGGGGACCTCCAGGACCTGCAGGGACTCCTTTCTCTTTCCTATATCTCCTATATGTGTCTGCAATTAATTATTCAACCATCTTGTTAAAGCACCAGGAAATGTCCCTCAATGCTTTGTTTTTACGTGAATAGGCACAATACTACAGATTTAGCTTTTTCAAGAGAAAACATGTTTATACAGTGGGCTTGCTTCAACTTTACTAATGTTCAGCAGTAGTATGAACCCCTCTTTGCTTTTTGGTATGTCTACCCTTTGCCTTTTGTATTTTATGTTATGTTGTATTTTTATAATGAATACAAATGAGTTAAACTGCTATTATATAATTTGTTTCTTGACCTTTTTACTTTCTATAAGATGAGAATTCAAGCTTTTCTACTACTGGCAAGATAAATAAACCCACTCTCTGTAAATGGAAAAAAAGTGTCTTCTCACTGCATTTATTAAATGTCGCTTTTCTCACAAAACAAAACATGTTATGTGACTTTATTTCAGATTTTATTTACTACATCTGATATATTGTGAGATACAGAGAGGCAATGTCAGTGTTACATCATCTTTCTGTCAGTAGTGTTTTTTCTCATAATTAACACAAATAAGTTTGTAGCTGTCAGTACCTAAATTTAACAGACAACCAGAGCATATTGACTTTTCCCCTTTCAGTTCAACAACTATCATGTAAAAATTGTTAGTCTTTAACTGACAGAAGACAGATACATATCTTTTTGCTGGAGATGCTTGGAGAAAATCATACAATACAGCACTGTAATAACATTTCCATAGAAATTTAGAACAGGAAAAACGTATTTTGATATATCATATATCTATTTTTACCTACAAATAATAATGAATGTATCTGTTATTGTCTGCCCCAGAAACAAAAAAGGGAAAAAAACCCTCAATGAGGTAAATAAAAAACATACCTGTCATAAAAATAATATTGGTTACATTAAAGAGTACATTTCTGTACAATACATACAGTATCTCACAAAAGAGAATACACTCCTCACATTTTTGTAAATATTGTATTATATCTTTTCATGTGACACTGAAGAAATGACTCTCTGCTACAATGTAAAGTGAACGTACAGCCTGTACAACGGTGTAAATTTGATGTCCCCTCAAAATAACTCAACACACAGCCGTTAATGTCTAAACCTTGGCAACAAAAGTGAGTACACCCCTAAGTGGAAATGTCCAAATTGGGCCCAGTTAGCCATGTCCCCTCCCGGGTGTAATGTCACTCATTAGTGTTACAAGGTCTCAGGTGTGAATGGGGAGCAGGTGTATTAAATTCGGTGTTATCTCTCTCACACTGGAACATGGCACCTCATGGCAAAGAACTCTCTGAGGATCTGAAAAAAAGAATTGTTGCTCAAAATAAAGATAGCCTAGGCTATAAGAAGATTGCCAATACCCTGAAACTGAGCTGCAGCACGTGGGCAAGACCATAAAGAGGTTTCACAGGACAGGTTCCACTCAGAACAGGCCTCGCCATGGTCAGGTTGAGCGCATGTGCTCAGCGTCATATCCAGAGGTTGTCTTTGGGAAATAGACGTATGAGTGATGCCAGCATTGCTGCAGGGGTTGAAGGGGTGGGGTGTCAGCCTGTCAGTGCACAGACCAGTATTACCCTTTGATATTATTAGTATTAATAAGAATAATTCTGATTGTAGCTTCTTGCAGTCTATCTTATAAAGCATTAGCCTTCAATGATTATCCAAAGGTGAGTCTAGTGGATAAATATGGTCTAGATGGCCTCCTTCTAAGACCCTCCCCTTAACTGAATTA
>VKOC01024375.1:0-18112 GCA_009364415.1 Spea multiplicata | reverse complement strand
GCTGACCAATCAGAGAGAGAGAGGCGAACCTGGGCAGGCTGTTGATTGGTTGCTGGAGTCAGCTGACTTGGCTCAGCCCCTCAGCCCTAGCCTCCTGATTGACCAGGGCTCACTACATTTTTATATAATTTATTTTTGTCAATTCTCAGTTTATTGAATAAGAAATAAAAACAGTACAATAGAAGCACTGGAGGTATAAAATGCTGTAGAAAATAGACATATGCGTGGTGGAATAAGCATGACAAGAGACAATACAGCCATCAGGCACAGCATAAAAATATCATGAAAAGGATATAAATCGCATATGAACCAATAGCATGTACAGCCAAAGTCCTCGCAAGGGATAATCGGCTGGGAAGATAGGGTACCTCACCGGTGAAGGAGCTGAGAAATGAATAACCCAGGACCGGGTAAAACGGACTAAGAAACAAAGAACAAGTAGACAAAGAAATGGACGTAAGACATAAAGGAGAGAAGCACTCTGTAGAGCGATTCTGTAACTGGAGAGTGGAGACACGCAAGAGTAATACAGCAAAGAGTCATACACAGCATAAATCCGAAGATATAAACTAAGCAGGATCTAGAGCCGATGAAGAACCAAGAAGACCCGGCAGTATCCTCTGAAAGGCAGATGATCTAAGAAAAACCTGCCAAGGCAGCCATTTCAGACCATTGACATAACCAAAGCCCCGAGAGGACATCACCAGATCCTCCATTTGACACAGAAAGTTAACATATGAAAGCCAAGCAGAGATCAGTAGAGTGATGGGCTGTTTCCAAAACCTAGGGACAGTTGCCCTGGCCGCGTTAAGTAGCTGGATAGTCAGAGAACGTTTATAGGATCCCAGGCTCGACTGTGTGTGATGGAGGAGGACAATCTCAGGAGTGAGGTGGAAAACTGGATCCACAATCACCTGAAGCACCGCTTCAACAGCTAACCAAAATGGCTGCACCAGAGGGCAGTCCCACCATATATGGAGGTAAGTGCCGACGCTCGTACCACACCCCCAACACTGCAGCGGAACATGGGGCAGGAAATGGTGAAGCTCCGCTGGAACCTTATACCATCTGGTAAGTAATTTATAGGACGTCTCCTGGAGTTTAGAGGGGATGGCTCCCTTATGGGTGAGAAGAAGGACCTTGGCACAATCCTCATCATCTAAGGAAAGACCCAGGTCCCTCTCTCACAGACCAAGGAAGTATGGCTTGGCCTAAGAGCGGTGTGTCACGTACAGATTATACATAGCAGATAAAAGGTGAGTGTGCCGATCCCCATCGGTGCAAATAATTTCGAAGGGAGTATAAGGAGTCTCCGGGTCATATAGAGGGGAAAGCGCCGCCAAGAAATGTTTGAGTTGGTGGTGCAAAAAGATGAGGCTAAAAGAAACCGTAGTAGTCTGGGACAGGGAGGAGACTGAGCGGAGCCTACCATCCAGGTACAAATGGTGAAGCCGGAGAACCCTCACACCGGCAGGTAGCAGATGACTAATGACACCGCCCACCACACCCGGGGGAAAGGCCGGGTTGGAAGAGATCGGATACAAATGACCGGGGGAACCCAACCAGCCCAACCGTTTCAAATGAGTCTGAAGCACTCGCAGTGTGGGAAGGAGAGTTGGGTGGCTACGTATCAAGGGACGATGGTGAAGGTCCGCCAACCAGGGCACCGCCGAAATGTCCGCATCAAAGGAGGAATCCTCAATGTCTACCTACTGCTTGGGAGCGTGAGCCGCCCATTCCACCACCCTACGCGCATGGGAGGCGATCCAATACCCCTCAACATCTGGGAGGCCCAAGCCACCACGGTCTTTAGGACGAGTTAGATAGTTAAAGCCTAGTCTGGGGGGACGTCCAGACCACACAAATTTGGTGAGGACTCTACGCCAAGCCCTAAGGTAGGGTCTGGGGAGATAAACAGGAAGGGACTGAATCAAATATAAAAATCTCGGGAGGATGTTCATCTTCAGAACACCCACCCTACCAAACCAGGAAATATTCGGAAAAGACCAGCGTCTAAGGTCAGTAATGACCGAAGATAGCAGCGGGTCAAAATTAGCCTTAACCAGGGTAGAGAGGTCCGCCGGAATATGAACACCAAGGTAAGTCAAATACTTGTCCACCCAACGAAAGGGAAATAATGATTGAACAGATGCTTTCAGGGAGGAAGGGACATGAGACCCCAGAATCTAGGACTTTTGAATATTAATCTTGTACTGGGAAACTGTATGGAACCGTTGAAGCTCTGCCGTGACATGCGAAAGGGACGACAGCGGGTCAGAGAGCATACATAGCATATCATCTGTGTAAATAGAAAGCTTATATTCAGTCCTCACCACCGTGAGGCCAGAGATATCATGGTTCGAGCGGATGGCGTTGGCGAGGGGTTCCATCATCAAAATAAATAACAAGGGAGACAGGGGGCAACCCTGTCTCGTGCCGTTGGCCAACAGAAAGCGCTCAGATAAGACGCCATTAACCTTCACGCAAGCCGAGGGAAGGGCATAAAGGGCACGCACCTGTATGAAGCGAGGACCCAACTCCAACCGTTCCAAGACCCGAAATAAGAAGGCCCACGAGACCCTATCGAAGGCCTTCTCTGCATCAAAGGGCACCAAAAGCAAGGGAGTCTGCCTATGCTGAGCCTGCGCCAGTTAGTCTAGTACCTTGATCGTATTGTCCCTAGCCTCTCTGCCGGGGACAAAACCCACCTGATCACATCAAATCGGGAATAAGGGATGAAAGGGCCAAGACTTTCGCAAGAATCTTAAGGTCATTCATTTTTATATAATTAATATACAAATTAGTAGGTGGTGGGTGATAAAATAATTATTTTGATGTGTGCATCTTTTGCTCCAAATCACAATAGTTTGGAGACTATATTTTTTAAAATATTTAGAAGTCCGCTTAAAAAAAAAGCTAGATCTGAAAAAAGATAAAATGTAAAATGCAATGCCAGCGACAAAGTCACTGGTACGGAACTTTAACTTATACAGCGGGGACACCGCTGGTCTCCCCGCTGCAACAGTTAAATGTCCACACGAACATGCAAACTTTTTGTTTCTATTTATTTTGGGGGGGGGTTGTATTAAACTGTTAGACGAAAGGATCATGGGAATATATTTTATTTGAATTATTAATAAATGCAAATAAGCACACTACCATATATAGCTAATATATCTTTGGGTAGAATGCTGCCATCTATTGGTAAGATACACTGAGTTGCATAATAACTTTGGATTTCAAGCATATGGAACAATCATATGTTACACTGGAAACCGTTTTTGAGTTCACTAAAAAGTTTTAAGACTCCCTGAGGAAATGTCATGCAAACAAGAATTTGTCCGGCAGGGAGACCAGTGGTGTTCCTGCTCTATCAGTTAAATGTCCCTACCGTACCGTATATGTAAACTCTAAAGAGTCCCTAATCATTATTCTTTTGTTAAAAATAAAAGAAGTATTGTAATTTAAAAAATATGTAACCACATTAGATCATGTGTAAGTGATCACTTGTAAGTTTAGGTCGCTGACCAATTGAAGAAAAGGAGGAGAGGCTGTCCCCATGGAGTGCACAGTGGCTCCATCCTTTCACAGAACTACTCCAGACTAACGCAGAGAAAGAGAGGTGCAAGCAGAGAAGGCGAAGAAGGTAGGGAGACATTGAGAGACAGCATGAGAGACTGAATGAGAGTGTGAGTAAGAGTGAGCACAAGAGAGAGTATGTAAGAATACGAGAAAGAGTAAAAATGAAAAAGCATCTCTGCTGTGTAATTCATTTGTTTTGTTGGACGTTCCCTTCTTGTATTTGGACATCTGTACACATTTCAGAAATTGACAAATTTTGTTAAAATTATAATTATAATACAAATGCAAATGCACAAGCCTAATACACATCCCCTTTTCAGGACTCTTGAAAATTAGGTAAATTTTGCATATTAAACCCAAGATTTTACACTATATATTCAGTATACATATATATACATTTAATGATACAAAGTCATTAAATTTAAAAATTGATATTCAATGAGCATTGTAATTATTTTGGAATTTACAAAATCATATGCACACCATACTTTTACTTTCTGGATTAAGTGCGTTACAAAAGGCAATGATGTGTTCTAAAGAGAAAAATGTTGACTATATGAGAAACAGACAGAAAAGCCAATGCTTTTTTAAAGTCATTTAGGCATCTGAAAATCTCTAAGAATGATCAATTGCATTATGATTTTTTCTTTGGTACTGAAACTGTATAAAGCCAATGATAAACAGATTTAAGTTTCATGCTGAATCATTGTATATCTGTCATGCTTTATAATGTATTCATACTTTTTCCAATCTTTGACTTTGAAGTTAGTAGTTATTCTAAATAGTTAGTGATAATATATTAAAGGCAACAGGAAGATACAGTTGGAGTCAGAACAGAAAGGAATCGTAGATAATAAGCCATGGCACTTTAAGGTCAGCAACCCGCCATTCACAACCATCTAGCAGTATAAAAGATATGAGCAAAGGTACACTACACATTTCATGGGTGTTTTAATCAGCATTGATGTTGGATGAGAGCATTTGCATTTGCCTGGCATTTCTTAAGAGGTTTTCTAAGCAAGTTTTATTAACTATTTTTGTTAAATTTACTATGGGCACCACACTTTCAGCAAAATGGTTTGTGTGTAATTAATTTATCGTTTATGATATGGAAACCAAGGCACAAACAAATTCAGATTGCTTTTATATATTGTTGCAAAATGTGCACATGGGTGGTCATTAAATAGTTACATTTCTGTGAAAGAAAATATTAATTATCTAAATTATCTTCATTTTTTTTAAATAACATTAAAAGATATATACATATATGTAAATGCACAATGTTGCTTCTTCACCAGCGCTTCTTTAAAATGTCAAATTGTAATACATAAGGTTACATAAGAAACTCGACATTTCAGTCCAAACCTGGGGACTTTCTTCAAAATTACTATCTCAATCAACGAACACCACCTAAATAGTGAAACTCTTACCGCATAAATAATGAAAAGCTACGAACCAACAACAAGGCAAATTAACATCTGCCCCTACGCAGAAGTATACAGGACCGAGGACTGTGATCCACATTGTGAAAACATAAACCAGTAATTTAAAGTCTTATAATAAATATAATAAATATATAAATACTATAATAAAATGCAAATTAATTGTCCGTTGTGTCCATGCTCAGGAGGAGAGATATAAAGTATCAACCACAGTAAGAATACATGTATCAGGAATTATTTTAGAAACAGCTACACTAAGACGCAATATATTAATGGCATAGCGGGACTAACCTGCAGTGAAATTCACACAAGGGCCCTTGTTGCTGAATTAAATACATCGAACTTAACTAATGTCACTGTAGATTAGTCCCTCTATGTCACCATGTATCAAATGTGACTGTAGCTGTTTTTTTATGACGATTCTGTCTGTGGTTGATACTTTGTAGTTCTCCTCCTGACTATAGACACATTAGACTTTTTATTTTTATTTAATTAACACTTTCTAGTGGGTCTTTAGACCTGTAACAATAGTTATGGGGTCACTGTCCTTGGTCCTGCACAGTTCTGGGTGAGGGGAGATGTTCCTTTGTCTCGTGATGGTCGGTTTCTTTTTATTCTACATAGGATAAGAGTTTTACTACTTAAGTGCTGTTTATTGATTGTGGCGGTTCTCGTGATAAAAGTCTCCAAGTTCAGGCTGAAATGTTAAGTTTTTATGCAACCTAATGCAATATATTAAAATTTGACATCACGAGTAAGCTCTGGTGTGCACTTTTTCTTTTCCTATGTGTGTGTATATATACACACACCAGTGGTTGACAGGGTTGGGCTCAAATGCATCACTGAGGCCCTGAAAATAGCAGCACAAAAGCAGGCATTAAGCACCAGGTCCATTTTACCACACCAGGCAGGTGAGACAGTCCAACACATAGTGGCAGGGTGTTAGATGCATGCAGGAACAGCGTACACTGAACAGCACATTCAAGGAGCTGCCATTATGTACAGGAACATCCGCACAGAGAATGGGTTAAACACTACCTAGTCTTAATAGGAGATTCCACAGAAATTCGTTGAGAATAGCAGGGGTAAATCCTGTGGGACTTCTATCCAGGCGGAAAACCAGGTACTGTCCAATCAATCCGACATAATGGTGGTAGACAAGGACCAGAAGACAGTGGTGGTGAGATGTAGTGGTGCCAAGTGACAGCAATATTAGAAAGAATTAGTATGAGAAGATGAAGAAGTACCAGGGCCTGAAATAAGAACTAGTGAAGATGTGGAGAGTGAAGACCAAAGTAGTCCCAGTGGATGTAGGAGCACTCGGGGTATGACTAAGCTGGGAGAATGGCTCCAACAGATTCCAGGAATGACACCAGAACACTCTGTCCAGAAGAGTGAAGTTCTAGGAAAAGCTAAGTTACTGAACAGAACCTTCAAACTCCCAGGCCTCTGGTAGAGGACACAAGGTTGAGAAAGACACATACCACCCACAGGGATGGTATGCATTACTAAGAGAGCTTTGGTTGATATATCGTATTATAGAGCTAAAATAGTAGGAAAGAAGTAAGACAGAATTCGCAGAAAGAAAGGTGTAGATGTGCTCTTTTCCACAAATCGATCTTGCTTCTTGAAGTCCTCGCCCACAAAAGGGCACAGCCACAGCATGCACAACGTAGGACAGGCGTCTCCCCGGTCCTCCAATTGGGGGGGGGGATTTCCTGCAAGGGGATCATCAGTTTTTAGAATTAGATAAAGATGGTGCTTTTGTCCTATAGACACTAGTATAAAATAACATCTATTATGGGAACAAAAGAGATGTGCTGATGTAACAAAAATATAAGTTTTGCAAATGCTAAATGATTCTATTAACTCCAAGAATATTACTACAGTTATAATTAGAAAGTATTTCACTTCTAGAAACAAACATCATTATCATTATTAAACTCAGAACAATTACATTCCTTTTTCTATTAAATAGTGTTTTGACTTGTTACAGGAAAAAAATGGTAAAAAGAGCTGAGCAAAACCAGCTAGCATTTCTATAGATTACATTAAATGGGTTTTATACAAAAGCTGGTATATTTAGACTTAATACAGAATGTCAGTAAGAGTGTGGAGAGTTATTGGAGATTTGATATGAGAAGTCAATAATTTAGTTTGAGGGAACTGTTTTTGCAGAAGTTCACCTGGAGACCTAACTTGGAGTAACAGACCACGCATTAGGTGGCTATTGGGTACCATGTTGTGTACCTCTTTATACTGCTGATTGAGCAATTTTAGGATACCATATCAGTATTTGCATAAATAAATAATTCTTTTTGTAATGTCATCTGGTAAGCCCTCAGTCCTTTACTTTTTGCCTCTATAGAGAGTTATTGAAGATTTGATATGGCAAGCCCATAATTTTGTTTGAAGGAGCAGGGGAAAAAGCTGTGGATGGAGATATCCTTTTACAGAAGTTCACCGGGGGGCCAGAATTTCTTCTGGACATGTTTTGCTATACTCAAGGTTAAATGTTGGTGTAGCATGTGTGAACAAATGCTGTAAATTAAGAATTACTTCAAGAATAAATATATTAATAGTTTATTTTTAACATTGAGTGAAGAGAAGAAAAATTTAAATCAATATTTGGTTATATAAGGTGTATGATTAAGCAATTATACCAAACAGGTGTTACTGATCATTAATTTAATAACACAAAACACAAGATTTAACTGAAACAGAAGAAAGCTGTGTAGGAGGAATAAAACTGGGTGAGCATCAGCCAAACTAACTAACAAGACAATTTAATTCTATATTGGTTTTTTTTATACAATTAAAAACAACAGAGAAAAGACAAGGAATCCACACATTCACAGAACTCCATAATCACATTCGGTTTATATCACAAAGGAAACTAATAAATGAATAAAACCAACATTTCGCTGAATCGTATTCATTGTTTCATTTTGTAAGGTGATTCATACGGATTTTACGGCAAGTTAGTCAATTTTGGGAGGATCAGTGGGCTATCAAGATGGAGAAGAAAAGGAAAGAAATTACCAAGGAAAAAATACTAAAGAATAAAAGATAAGATAAATAAACAATAAAAAAAAGTAGTTAGTAATTCTCATTGATTTTATGTTTGGTCACTTCCAAAAAGTAGGTTTCACCAGGGTGACCAAGTAATATTTTTTAATATTGTTGTGAATGCTGAAAAAGTGTTTCTCCATTTGATATTGATAATTAATTTGGTTTATGATCTGTGACCAGGTTGGAGGCTCTTCTGATTTTCAGTTTCACGCTATACATATTTTGGTTGCTGCTAGGATGTTGATAGCTAAATTTAAATTTAGTTTATTTTTTACCGGGATATCTATATGAAACAAAAAGACTGTGGAGATAAAGTCCAATCAATCAAAGGAATTTTTAAACTGTTTTGAGATTTCCAATTTTAAGTTATTGAGTTTGTCACTGCTCCCCCATATGTGAGATAAAGTTCCCAGTTCTGAACTAAACATTTTATGTAGGGTAACTGGTACGTGGTACCATCGATGGAGAAGTTTAAAATATTGTTCATGGAGATTTATAAAGTGTATCGCCTTTCTTACATTGCACCAAGCTGTGAACCATGTCTCGTCCGAGTATAAAGTTCCTAAATCTGACTCCCATTTCAGAATAGTTTTAGATTTCTTTAAATGGAGGTTCCTGTTCTAATATTTTTCCAACTTTGGTAATGAGATTTTTCTTACACCTGAGCACCTAATAGATATAGTAGGTCTAATAGTAATAGTATAATAATGTACAGTGAGTGAGTAGTGAGTGTACAGCCTGTATAACAGTGTAAATTTGTTGTCCCCTCAAAATAACTCAGCACACAGCCATTAATGTCTAAAACCTGGCAACAAAAGGGAGTACACCCTTAAGTGGAAATGTCCAAATTGAGCCCAAAGTTTCAATATTTTGTGTGGCCTCCATTATTTTCCAGCACTGCCTTAACCCTCTTGGGCATGGAGTTCACCAGAGTTTCACAGGTTGTGACTGGAGTCCTCTTCCACTCCTCCATGACGATATCACCTTTACCCTCAGCTTTTTTAGCAAGGCAGTGGTCATCGTGGAGGTCGTTTGGGGTCGTTATCATGTTGGAATACTGCCCTGCGGCTCAGTTTCCGAAGGGAGGGGATCATGCTCTGCTTCAGTATGTCACAGTACATGTTGGCATTCATGGTTCCGTTAATGAACTGTAGCTCCCCAGTGATGGCAGCACTCATGCAGACCCAGACCATGACACTCCCACCACCATGCTTGCCTGTAGGCAAGACACACTTGTCTTTGTACTCATCACCTGGTTGCTGCCACACACGCTTGACACCATCTGAACCAAATAAGTTTGTCTTGGTCTCTTGGTGTCCTTAGTCTGTTTGTCTTCAGCAAACTGTTTGCGGGTTTTCTTGTACATCATCCTTACAAGAGGCTTCCTTCTGGGATGGCACCAAGCAGACCAATTTGATGCAGTGTGCGGCTTAAAGTCTGAGCACTGACAGACTGACTCCCACCCATTCAACCTCTGCAACAATGCTGGCAGCTGGCAGCACTCATATGTCTATTTCCCAAAGACAACATCTGGATATGATGCTGAGGACATGCACTCAGCTTCTTTGGTGGACCATGGCGAGGCCTGTTCTGAGTGGAATGTGTCCTGTAAAACCACTGTATGGTCTTGCCCACCGTGCTGCAGCTCAGTTTCAGGGTCTTGGCAATCTACTTATTGCCTAGGCCATCTTTTTGTAGAGCAGCAATTCTTTTTTCAGATCCTCAGAGAGTTCTTTGCAATAAGGTGCCATGCTGAACTTCCAGTGACCAGTATGAGAGAGTGTGAGAGCGATAACACCAAATTTAACACACCTGCTCCCCATTCACACCTGAGACCTTGTAACACTAATGAGTCACATGACACCGGGGAGGGCAAATGGCTGATTGGACCCAATTTGGACATTTCCACTTAGGGGTGTACTCACTTTTGTTGCCAAGGTGTTAGACATTAATGGCTGTGCGTTGAGTTATTTTGAGGGGACAGCTAATTTACACTGCTTTACAGGCTGTACACTCACTACTTTACATTGTAGGAGAGTGTCATTTCTTCAGTGTTGTCACATAAAAAGATATAATAAAATATTTACAAAAATGTGAGGGGTGTACTTACTTTTGTGAGATACTGTATACTGTCACATCAGCACCTGGGGGTTAACCACCAATAATTGGGTATGGGTCCTTTAAAAAATTAGCCAGCATACTTGAATGCATGTCAGAAACTTATAGCTGGCTTCCTCAGTCAGCTGTTGGCTTGGGGACGGACAGGGTGTGGGGAAATCCTCCTCCTCAACATCGGAGCTCCAGAAAGGATCCGGGTGCATTGAGGGAGAGACGGGTAGGTACTGTTCTTGACACATTCAATGTGTCTGGGATTAGATAAAGAGAGAGAAACAACTGATACTGACAAGATGTTTGGAGCAACCAAGCTGCTGAGTTCCTTAAAATATTGTGTGCAAGTGTACCTAAAAGAATTGATGCTGTTTGAAGGCAAAAGGTGGTCACACCAAATTTCAGTTTGAGTTAGATTTTTTTTCAGTTCATTCATGTTACATTTTGTGAAATGATAAAAATGAACTATTAACATGTCTTTTTTTGAAAGCATTCTTACACCTACCTAAAACTTTCTCTATAATAAGACTAGACTCACTAAATAAGTGAGTAATGGAGTTTGTCATCACATTGTTTTCAAAAGGAAGAGCTCATTAACGTCTTTAACAACTTTTTAAAGCAAAATTAAACACGGAAAACAGTTTGAAACGCAGTAAAGCTTAAGGGTACTTTCAACAAATAAAATTAACTGAGAACATGAAAAGTGATGCAGATGAAAAGTCTTTTGTAGCTTGGCTATTAAAGCTAGGTAAAGGTGACCTTTTCGGTGATAAAAGTCTTTCAGAAGCAACTATTTAAATTCCAGAGATTTTTATTTGTAATGGATGTTTGGCAGAGGAAATATTCCTTTATAACTGAAGATGCACTTCTGTTCTCGAACTCTGCAATACTTTGCCCAAGAAACAGTGATGTTAAAGATTAGACGTGCAAATGAGTCAAAAACGATTAAAACAAACTTTTCGGTTCATTTTTGACCTACTGCTTTTTGGACTTCAAATTTTGTTTTCTATCTGTTTTGAATGAAAATCAGGGTCATTTTAATTTCAGGAACAAAATCTTTGTCCAACTCCCACATTTACTCTCGCTCTCCCACACTCTTATTTTCGTTCACTCTCTCATGCTCTCTGAATGTCTCCCTACCTTCTCTGTTGACCACTTTCACTTTAATGTCTCGCAGCTCCTTTTCCGTGTCTTACATGTTCTCTTTTCACAGATCTCCTGGTGACGTCCTCTCCCCGATCCTCCAATCGAGGTAGAGGACATCACCAAACCCCCCCACTTTTTTTTAGCAGAAGTTCACGGGAGGTGTATGTCTGCAGAGATGTCGACGAAGAAAGAAAAGAGAGAAGATGAAGAACAAGATGTGAGACACTGAAGTGGAGCTGAGAGACACAAGCCAAAGTCGTCAGCAGAGAGTGCAGAGACTGGGATATTGACTCTTTCAGGAATGCCTCCAAATAAACGATGTCTTAAACTTGGTGCAATAATATTGTGGCTCCAAAATTTGAACTCTAAACAAGGCTCAGCAAACAGAACATGGCTACAGGTAAAAAAAAAAACTAGCAAAAAATGTCATTTACGCAGAGGTTTTTATTCCCCCATATCTATTTGGCACCCTCAGATTTTCTTTTCATTTTGAAATGAAGGCAATTTCCAGTACATTAAGTTTTGCAATAAGAATAAACAAAAGTTAAGGTCAGACTTGATGTTTAGTCATGGACAGTTGTATGTCACATTTTATAGAGCTATAGCTGAAAAGGCAGTCAAGGTAAAAATTCTTCATTCTTTGACTCAGGATTACTAGGTACCCTCCAGAAAAACAGTTTATATCCCAAATATTTGCTATGCAAGAATTATCATCCCGTCTACTGTATCCGCAGTACCACTGGCTTTATTATCTAGTATGAACCCTAGTATACATTCCTTATGCAATATAGAAAATTAGGCTAAGAGCTTAAGAACAAATTTAAAAGTTAAACATTTTGATTTTATCTTTGACATCTTCATATACTATTTCTTCATCTTGCTTTTGTTTGTGATAAATTCTGTTTTGCTATATGCATAATTGCTTTGAATTATCAGTAATTCAAATTACATAATGCAAATGTCATATATAAAGTCAGATACTGGATATGATCAATGGGATCCATGGGATCTCCAACAAATCAATATACATTTGTATCGGAAAGCACCCCCCCCCCTCCCTTGGTATTTTCATAGTTCACAATTACAATTATAATGTATGGAAATCTGCTGTTACAAGTGCTGGTACTGGGTTGGGTGGGAGTATGTACGCAGGAACGGAGTGAGGCTCAGAACCCTGGCATGTGTAGATGTGCCATGTTGCAGATGGCTGTCTGCTATAGCCTTAGACTTCTTCTTAGGGGCCATCTACAAACACAGATCCGCTTGAAGCAAGGAGTCTTAAAACCGGCTCATGGCAGCAAACTGGGGAACAGCCAGATGGCGATAGAGTCAGACGACAACAGAGTTAGACAAGAGCAGACTACCCAAGGTCATGCACAGAGGGGACAGTTGCACTAATAATAATGCAAAGAATAATCAAAGTTCAAGCCAAAGGTCAAAATCCTGATAATCACAATCAGGCAAGGTACAAAGGGTTAAAAAAAATTGTATCAGAGTCCAAGGTCAGTGGTCAAAACCAGGAAATACAAATAGGATCCAGAATACTGCAGGACCAGGAAGTACAATGCTTCAGAATGAAAGCCTGGGAGCAAACTCAATTATAATTAGACGTGTGCAGCAGCCTTTTATTGGTTGATGTCAAAGGAGGCCCCTGCAGGCAACCAATAGAGTCGCTCGTACGGACTTTAAACTAACGGACTATATCGTACGGACTATTAACTCCTTGAGCGGGAAGACCAATGGTCTCCCCAAGCCTAGTTTCGGCGTTAGGAGTTAAAGGTCCATACAAGCGACTCTATTGGTCACGGCAGGGAGCTTCTTCATTGGTTGATGGTAGAGGAGCTCCCTGTCGGTGACCAATAGAGTCGTTTGCATGGACCTTTAATTCCTGGAACCTCTAAAGGGCAAGTCCCGCCGTCAGGAGTTAAAGGTCTGTACGAGTGACCAATAGAGTTACTCATAAAGACTTTTAACTCCTGGAGCAGGGAGACCCCCAAGCGGAGTTTTGCCATCAGGAGTTAAAGGTCTGTATGAGTGACTCTGTTGGTAGCCAGCAGGGAGCTCTTCTGGCAGAGTGGCTCGCACGGACCTTTAACTCCTGGAACCTCCCCAGGTGGAGTTTTGCCGCCAGGAGTTAAAGGTCCATACAAGCGACTCTATTGGTCACGGCAGGGAGCTTCTTCATTGGTTGATGGTAGAGGAGCTCCCTGCCGGTGACCAATAGAGTTGTTTGCATGGACCTTTAATTCCTGGAACCTCTAAAGGGCAAGTCCCGCCGTCAGGAGTTAAAGGTCTGTACGAGTGACCAATAGAGTTACTCATAAAGACTTTTAACTCCTGGAGCAGGGAGACCCCAAGCGGAGTTTTGCCATCAGGAGTTAAAGGTCTGTATGAGTGACTCTGCTGGTAGCCAGCAGGGAGCTCTTCTGGCAGAGTGGCTCGCACGGACCTTTAACTCCTGGAACCTCCCCAGGTGGAGTTTTGCCGCCAGGAGTTAAAGGTCCGTACGAGCGACTCTGTTGGTCGCCTGCAGGGAGCTCCTTCATTGGTTGATGCCAGAGGAGCTCAATTCCGGCGACCAATAGAGTCGCTCGCACAGACCTTTAACTCTCGAAACCTCCGAAGGCCAAGTTCCACCGTCAGGAGTTAAAGGTCTGTATAAATGACTCTATTGGTTGCTCGAACGGACCTTTAACTCCTGGAGCAGGGAGACCAGTGGTCTTCGTTGTTAATTTAGATCAACTTACAGCTTAATTTTTAATGAATGAATCCCACTGGTTTTATCCACAATAATTTTTTCTTGCAATAAAGGTTGAGCTGGGTTTGCACCCTGCATAGCCAATAAGAAGAAGTTTCTTGAAAATTATCCCACCAACTCAATAATACATTTTGGGTAGGCCCTTCATAATGCATAACAAAGTCTGTGACGCTTACAAACTAGTGCATCTTCCTCATACTCAGACATTGGGACAGTGAACCCCATAAATTCGTGAAATCGTAATTTGATACATTTTTGTCTTTTGTTTTTATAGAAAATGCCCCATAGCATAATTTCAATATAATTACTGTAGCTACTGCCACAGTTTAGTACTTTAAAGTACACTTTTCTTTGAAGCCATCAGAAGATTAAACATAAAAGTAGACATTTTAACTTTAAAATGATGTGCTTAAACTTCTATAGTTTTTGATCAGGAACCTGTTTTATTTGATAATGATTCATTGCAAGGGAAATATATATATGCTGATTTAATGAGAAACTGATCTGAAGTGAAATAATGGTGAAGGATCTTAATGGCATATTATTTCTTACTTATTAAAATGAGATTTATCAAAAGTGATGGAGATGGATGAAAATATGATTAGCCTTTAATAACCTATACACTATATTATAAGCTTTGAACTTTAATAAAAAATAAAATAAAGTTGGAAAAATAACGCTTGAAAATAGTCTATTAGGTTATTTATATTAAGAAGATTTTAAACACTTACATTTAGAAAAAGTTTAATCTATCTTGTGGATCCACTATCTTGTGGATTCAGTTGCTTCTGTTCATTACACTGCTTTTAATCTAATTTCTTTTATTTATTACTTACCCAGGATGTTTGTTACTTAAAAGCTTGTGCTTTTAGTACAATTCTATATTAACCAGCATCATTTAAGCATGACATTCCCTGTCTCTTTTTATGCCAAATTACAGAGGAGCACAGCATGCATTCTTTTAAGGGATAGTTACACACAAATGAAAAGGTTCATTGCATTATAGCAGAAGCTGGCTTTGTACAAAAAAGCTTTTTGGGTGGAAATATTAAGTTCCATTTTAACAGCTTGGAAGACCAAATACCTTTAAGGGAATCAACTATGTTGCAGCTGAATTTGGAGATAATTGTGGCTATGTATCAAAGGGGACTCAGGTGTAAAAAGTTAGCCATGAAATAAATCTAGCAATCAATGGGACTGACCTGTTAATCGCTCCTCTCCAATTACTCTTTCGTTCATTTACTAAGAGGTCAAGTGATCAGAGCAGAGGTGGAGGGATAGGGCACACACATGCCTCTCTAAAGGCAACCATAACTTCCTCGCCCAAATGGCAAGAGATTGAACGAAAAGATGTAAGGACCCTGTTCCAGGCTATGCTAAACTAAAATATCTTTTGACAGGGATTGTCTGCGTTATGAACCAACAAGCTTTTGTATGCAGATACTGCACCTTGCAGACTGAGCACAGGAGGACTTCAGTTAGCTGCTATTCCTGCGGTAGTGCCTTATGCTGGACTATAGCCAGAGGGTATGCTCACTTGCTAGCTATCTGCCATTGCTTAAGCTAACATTCATTCCACATATATAGCTGTTCCCTCTTATTCAAATTGCCCCTGTGTGATCTAGCTGTTAGTAGCAGTCAGTGGCGGAACTACCGGTCGCAGGTCGCGACTGCAGAGACCGGGCCCCGGCGGCAGGGGGGCCCAAGCCAAGGGGCCCCCCGAAATCTTTTTTCCGTTTTTTTTTTAAATAAGGCAGGGACGAGAGGTGCAGCCCGCGTAAGATCGGCAGCCAGGGCAACCGATCTTACGCTAGCCGCACCTCAAGCCCTGCTACTTACTTGTGGGAGGGTCTTCTGGACTGCACAGAGGAAGCGGAGTTCACGTGACATCCTACTTCCTCTGTGCTTTAGCAGAGAAGGCAGGGGGAGGCCGCCCCCCTGCTGAAGTCTGTGAGCGGCATCGAGGAGCTGCAGTGCAGGTAAGGGGGTGGGGAGGGTGTTTGAATGAGTGTGTGTGATTGAGGGAGTGAATCTGTGAATGAATGGTTATATGAATGATTGAGTGTGTGTGATAGCATGGGTGTGTAAGTGCTGGAACCTAGGCATGATGGGACTGTGATTGCTGTTAGCAATCACACTCCTATCATGCCAAGTCAGCCAGTACATGCTGAAACCAGCTAGCTGCCCCCCTTGTGTAGTGATGCTGCCAGCAGTATGGGGTCTGCACATCACTTACAGCCACCCTGTACCAGCATGTGCTGGCTGACTTGGCATGATAGGAGTGTGATTGCTAACAGTAGCCACAGTCCCATCATGCCTAGGTTCCAGCACTTACACATCCATCCAGTAAATGCTGGAACCTAGGCATTATGGGACTGTGATTGCTGTTAGCAATTACACTCCTATCATGCCAAGTCAGCCAGTACATGCTGGTACAGGGTGGCTGTAAGTGCAGACCCCATACTGCTGGCAGCATCACTACACAAGGGGGGCAGCTGGCCAGGTTTCACCATGTACTGGCTGACTTGGCATGATAGGAGTGTGATTGCTGTTAGCAATCACACTCCTATCATGCCAAGTCATATTGCTAATTTTGTCCAATTGTGTGTTACCTACTTTTATTAAAAATGTGAGTTTTTATTATTATTTTTAAAGGTGGGGGTCATTTTCGGTTTTGGCTAAGTGAACCCTGAATGTTTTGGTCCAGAATTTTCATTTTAGTTCATCCCTAGAATAAATCTAGGGAATCCTGAATTTGTAGTCGCAAAACTTTCTAGGCCCAGAAAATAAGTGAGAGGAATAGTAAAGGTTTTGTGTCATTTTACTTTATTTTAATCTGCATATTTTATTAAAGGCCATATTTTTTGTCACAGTGAAAAATGAGTGCGGCCCGCGCAGGTATACAATTCTGATGAAGTGGCCCACTGCAGAAAAAACTTGGACACCCCTGGATTATGCCCTTTGTACATGCGCCCCTTTTTCTTTGATTTTTTTACAGATATGATTCAATATGTAAATTGAATTTGTTGAAAAAAAATTGTTGGGTAAAAATCATGTTTTTTTTGGGGGGTGAGGGGGTGCGGGGGCCCTTAACATATTCTCGCACCCGGGCCCTGAGGCGTCTAGTTACGCCCCTGGTAGCAGTGTCTTATATTGTATATCTCCTATTGTGAGCCAGTTTGCTGCATTGACGTTCCTGACTTCAGGTGGGAGTTTATCCTTACTTTTTCACTCTGGCCAATCAGCATTTACAAGGGGAAGGGATGATAACACATGGTGTCTGAGACAGTGACAGCTTAGCAGAGGGTGAGATTGATGCTCATTACTAATATGCAATACTGCAAGTAAATTAGTAAAGTTATAATAGTATATTTTAGTGCAGAACATTTACTGGTGTGGTGTGGAGTGGATTGGAGAATCTGTAGTGTAATACTCCAGTGTATGTAATAATTTATATATATACCACTTACAGGGACTGCATCAGATAATTTATTTTAAGGCAAAACCTTTTTTTTTTGGTCAACACAAAAAAGAAATATTTGTGATAAAATCATGACGTAATGCGTTCCGTTATGAGAAACCAGGAAGTACCTCAATTAGGATGGCAGTTATAAAGAAGATCACAAAGGAGTTCAGTACACCTGGTAGAAGCTCACATAGGGTGAAATGCGTTGTGAGAGTACACAGAACTTTTTTAGAGACCAAAGATTGTACTCATTGGACGTTTTTTAGTTTTTAGTTTTTATAATTTATTTATTGAATTTTTATTTTTTAATTTATTTAAGCACCAAGAAGATACCAAAATTACTACATTATATACTCTTTGTTTTTTTCTTTTTTGTTTTAACTATTGGGAGGGAGGGCTTTTTCCAAAGTGGGAAGGTTTATACCGTGGCAGTTCAATCTACGTGTGTGTATGTATATATATATATATATATATATAAAAATATCTAGCTACACTTTGTGTTTACAAGATACTTTGTGTCACCTTTTTATCACTATA
>VKOC01024374.1:0-28747 GCA_009364415.1 Spea multiplicata | reverse complement strand
TCACTTTCAGAGGAATCCAAAGCAACACAAACATTGTATGAGTACGGCAGAGGCAAAGTTCCATTACTATACTGAGAAAGAATCCTGGGATCAACTGGAGAATAAAGATTTGTACTGAGTGACCCAAGGGCTGTGGAAGCTTTTGTTTCTTTACATTTCGAAATGATTACCAACATAACACTTAAAATGAACAAAAAGGTAATCAGTGCTAGGGCAATCACTAGATACATTTGCAAATTAGATGGTGAATCTTCATCAGTGAGTTGATTATTGAGTTTAGGAGATGCCTGCTGAAAATTATCTGCAACAATGAAACTTAAGGTAACGGTTGCAGACAGAGAGGGCAATCCATTGTCCTTCACCAGAACCACAACCTTATGTCTCAATATATCCTTCTCTTTAAAGGACTGTGATGTCCTAATCTCACCTGTTTGTTGACTAATGCTGAAGGGAAGTGGTTCTGACACATGTATGAAATGATAAGAGAGCCAAGCATTATGTCCCGAGTCAGCATCTACTGCAACCACCTTAGTTATTAATGAACCCTGTTCTGAAGAAAAAGGTACCATCTCAAATAAAGGTGAACCACCATTGTCTAGTGACGGATACAGTATTTGTGGTGCATTATCATTCTGATCCATAATATGGATAACCAGTGTTACATTGCTACTCAGAGATGGAGATCCACAGTCTTTTGCTGCTATTTCAATTATAAATTCCTTGTGTTGCTCATAATCAAATGACCGCTGAGCATAGACCACTCCAGTTTCTATATTAATGGAAAAATAAGATGACACTGGAAAGTTTTCCGTATTTGAACTGGAAATTGAATAAATAATTTTAGCATTGTCTCCACTGTCAATATCTGAAGCTTGTATACTATAAATTGATGCTCCTGGTAAATTATTTTCTGAAATAAAGACATTATAAGTTGATTTCATAAATATCGGTGGGTTGTCATTGACATCTGATATATCCAATCTAACTGTTTTGTTAGTGGAGAGTGGAGGAGATCCTCTGTCAGTTGCCAAAACTGTGATGTTATAACTCGAGACTTTTTCTCTGTCCAAGGCGTTTGTTGTAACAATTCTATAATATCTACTAGATGGTATTAACGTAAATGGTATTTTGTCAGTGATATAGCAGTCAACTTCTCCATTTTCACCAATATCCTGATCAATGACCTCAATTAGCGCTATCATTGTGCCGGATGCTGAATCTTCAGGAATAAGCGCAGATAATGAGGTAATGGATATTTCAGGAGCATTGTCATTTTCATCTGTTATTTCAATTAATACTTTAGACTGGGCCACAAGACCACCGCTGTCCTTTGCTAGTATTGGTATTTCATAGTTTCTTGCTACTTCAAAGTCCAATTTTTGATTAGTTTTAATTTCTCCACTTGTAGGGTGAATGCTAAACATACTGGCATAAAGGGAATTTCCTGAGGTTTTCCTAAACGAATACGTGATGAAGGCATTAGATCCTTCATCTTTATCAGTTGCTGTTACTTGAAGCACTGTAAAATTTATTGGGGTATTTTCACGTATGCTTACTTTATATATATCTTGAGTAAATATGGGAAAATTATCATTTACATCGGCAATCACGATTTTTATTAGTGCAGTACCAGATTTAACTGGGTTTCCACCATCCAGAGCTGTTAAAATTAATTCATGAGTATTTTGAGTCTCTCGGTCTAATGGTTTCTCTAAGACAAGTTCTGGAAATTTGCTGCCATCACTGCTGGTTTTTTCACTCAATGTAAAATACTGATTTTCACTGAGTTTGTATGTCTGTACAGAATTAATGCCAATATCTGCATCTTCTGCATTTTGTAAAATAAAATGTGTTCCTAGTGAACTTGTTTCAAGAATTTCTAATGCAACAATGGCATGAACAAATATTGGAGGATTATCATTTATATCCTGAATTTCAATGTTTACAGGATATACATTAAAAGGATTTTCTACAACTGCATCAAAGGTTAGGACACATGTAGCCTCTCTCTCACACAGGGTCTCTCTATCAATCCTGTCTTTAACATATAAATTTCCATTGTTTAAATTGAGAGACAAATATTTTTCTGAAACACGTGAAACAAGACGAAATCTTCTAAATGAGAGCTGATTAATATCTAATCCAATGTCTTTTGCAATATTTGCTATAAGAGAGTCTTTCCTCATTTCTTCAGGAATTGAATAATGAAGCTCTCCATTGACTGAATGATAAAGATAAGAAAATAAGAAGGAAAACATTACTTGCCAGATGATTCCTTTGTGCTTCGGTGAATCCTGGTTTCTCATCTCACCTTTCATCATTCAAAATTTCAGTGATATTTTTCTTTGGTATAAATATATTTGTAATCCAGTGTTTTAATAGTGGGAGAGTCCAAAAAGGAATGTATTGCTTCTTTCCGATCTGCAGTTTGTGATGATGAGAAAAATACGAGTGGATCTCCAGCTCCATATTTTTCTCCTTATTGGTAAACAGCGGCGCTCAGAGGTATAATTGTGGAACTACACAATTTTGAAAATGTTTTCAAAGTTTGATATCTTCTTTAAAATAAGAACACAGACGTATGATTTGTCTCACCGCAGGTATTATATTGAAAATGTAAACAACAGTATTTTCCATGAAAACTGAATAGTATTATTGTGATCTTGAAATCCATAGCAAATTTAGTAGGAACAACAGTTTATAAAAATGGTTATAGGCCATAATTAGTAGGCCATAGTAGTAGATGATCTACTACTATTTACCACAAGCTATTTGGTTCAATACCTTATTACTAAAAATATTCCTTGTTAGTGTTGCCCTGGCACTAGAACTCCTCCAGTTGCCATGGTGATGAACTATACACCACAGAGTTCTAGATATAGCAGACTGACTGTCCTTCATCAGCCAGTATTATGAACATCTGTGTAAGCCAATCACTTGGGATTTTTGGAAAGGAAAGGGAGGGCCAAGGCATCCATCTTAGAGATTGAGGACCTGAAGAAGAGGAGCCAGGAGTGATGTTCTGTACAGATACCTGGAGAATCTCAGCCAGTCTTACTGCATATCTGTGCCCCAGAGATTACAAATCTGAAGCACACTGGGCCAGAAGAAGCTAAGTTTGTCAAGCATGATTTAGTGGTTGTTGGACTTGAATCCAGCCTCAGCACTTAAAATACCTACTCTTTTCAAAAGAACAGACCCTGGGACGTGTTAGTTGTTACCAGTTACTTCCATAAAGTTTTGGTGTCATCCTAACCTGTTATACCAAGATAATACCATCTAGTACATTGAAGGGCCCCACATAAGTGCACCCCCGTTTCCCTGGGGAATCTGGGTCTGGATTACTGCAAATTGGACACAAGCTACACTTTTGTGAGGGGGTATTGTGAAAGTGGGCATTGTTGTCTAAATTGTGCTATTGCATTCTGTGTAAATGTTAGGTTAAGAGCTGTGTGCTTACATAGTTTATAGTTACCAATGTTCTAATATCACATAAAGTATAGTCTGCTACAATATATTTAGTGGATGTCATTCCTCTTGTGAAAAAAAGGTTTCTATTGTGTCTGCCTTGGTTTTTTTCTCAGTTTGTTATTGTAAAGTTATTTTCTTAGTGGGTAATATATCTGAAAGCTTCAGATATCCCAGCTAAGTGGAGGCACTGCGTCATTAGATCCCCAATCTCTCAACAATTTGCAGAGGCTCAGGACTACCTGCTATCACTAATATGGAGGTAACCAAGCTGGAGACTAACCCTGCACCCAGGTTAGTCCAAAAAAGGGTTACATTGGTATGCCTCTTTTTAGGGATAGTCTGTTTTCTGGACTCAAAACTTTCTGTCCCTCTTTCCTCTCCTGATGTCCCTCTTTTCTAGAAGCTGAAAGTCACAATAATGTATACCTTGCTAGTACCCGGTTGGACCCCCTTTTGCCTTCAGAATTGCCTTCATTCTTCATGGCATACTTTCTACAAGGTGCAGGAAACATTTCTCAGAGATTGGTCCACATGAACATGATGGCATCAAGCAGTTGCTGCAGATTTGTGGGCTGCACATCCATTATGCGAATCTCTCTTCTACAACATCCCAAAGGTGCTCTATTGGATTGAGATTAGGTGACTGTGGAGGCCACTGGAGTACAGTGAACTCATTGTCATGTTCAAGAAACCAGTTTGAGATGATATGAGCTTTGTGACATGGTACATTATCCTGCTGGAAGTAGCCATCATCAGAAGATGGGTATAGAGTGGTCATAAAGGGATGGATATGGTCAGTAACAATACTGTCGCATGATATTCAATTGTTACTAAGGTGGCCAAAGTGTGCCAAGAAAATGTCTCCTACATCATTACACCACAACAAGCCTGAACCATTGATACAAGGCAGGATGGATCCATGCTTTCATGTTATTTACGAAAAATCCTGACCCTGCCTTTTGACTGTCTCAGCTGAAATCAAGACTCATCAGACCAGGCAATGTTCTTCCAGTCTTCCATTGTCACAATTTTGGTTAGACTGTGCGAATTGTAGCATCAGTTTCCTGTTCTTAGCTAACAGAAGTGGCATCTGGTGTGGTCTTCTGCTACTGTAGACCATCTGCTTCAAGGTTTGACGTGTTGTGCTTTCAGAGATGGTATTCTGCATACCTTGGTTGTAACAAGTGGTTATTTGAGTTACTGTTGCATTTCTGTCATCTCAAACCAGTCTGCCCATTTTCCCCTGACCTCTGACATCAACAAGGTATTTTTGTCCACACAACTGCTGCTCACTGGATATTTTCTCTTTTTTGGACCAAACCCTAGAGATTATTGTGCATGAAAACCCCAGTAGATCAATAGTTTCTGAAATACTGAGACCAATGCCACGGTCAAAGTCACTTAAATCCCCTTTCTTCCCAATTCTGATGCTCGGTTTGAACTTTGGCAAGTTGTCTTGTCCATGTCTACACGCCTAAATGCATTGAGTTCCTGCCTTGTGATTGGCTGATTAGCTAACAAGCAATTCAACAGATGTATCTAAGAAAGTGGCCAGTGAGTGTATATAGAAACAACAGAATTATGTTTATCAATTCCAATGCATAAACAAACCACATTATTCTACTTTTTAAAAAAGCCATACATAGTTCCATAAGTCACCTAAAACATCACCTGAAATGCCATGTCCACTAGTCATGCCTCTAACTACATCTCTTAAAACGAGTGTTCTTCTTTGACTATTTGAAATATCAAAATAGGTATGCTAAAAGAACAACAGATTACGTACATTTTCATAGCAAAGGCCACATTCACCCTTTACATATTATTACATATATTGTATTTTTACAAAGATTGTCTATAGGATTAAGTCTGGACACTGGCTAGGCCACTCCAGGACCTTAATGTGCTTCTTCTTGAGCCACTCCTTTGTTGCCTTTGACGTGTCTTTTGGGCCATCGTCATACTGGAATACCCATCCACGACCCATTTTCAATGCCCTGGCTGAGGGAAAGAGGTTCTCACCCAAGATTTGAGGGTACATGGCCCCATCCCTCGTCCCTTTGATACAGTAAAGTTGTCCTATCCCCTTAGCAGAAAAACACCCCAAAGAATGATTTTTTCACCTCTGTGTTTGATGATGGTGTTATTGGGGTCATAGACAAGATTCCTCCTCCTCCAAACACGGCGATTTTGGTTTCATCTGACCACAACACTTTCACCCAGTTTTCCTCTCAATCATTCAGATGTCTATTGTCAAACTTCAGATGGGCCTGTACATGTGCTTTCTTGAGCAGGGGGGCTTTGCGGGCGCTGCAGGATTTCAGTCCTTCACGCAGGTAGTGTGTTACCAATTATTTTCTTGGTGACTATGGTCCCAGCTGCCTTGATCCTCTGGTGTAGTTCTGGGTTGATTCTTCACCGTTCTCATGATCATTGAAACTCCACAAGGTGAGATCGTGCACGGAGCCCCAGATCGAGGGGGATTGACAGTTATTTTGTGTTTCTTCCATTTGCAAATAATTGCACCAACTGTTGTCACCTTCTCACCGAGCTGCTTGGCGATAGTCCTGTAGCCATTCCAGCCTTGTATAGGTCTACAATCTTGCCCATGACATCGTTGGACAGCTTTTTGGTCTTGGCCATGGTGGAGAGTTTGGAATCTGATTGATTGCTTCTGTTGACAGGTATCTTTTATACAGGTAACAAACTGAGATTAGGAGCACTCCCTTTAGGAGAGTGCTCCTAATCTCAGCTCGTTACCTGTATAAAAGACACCTGGGAGCCAGACATCTTGCTAATTGATAGTGGATCAAAACGTATTTCACTGAGTAAAATGCAAATCAATTTATAACTTATTTAAAATGCGTTATTCTGGATTTTTTTGTTTTTATTCTATCTACCATTAAAGTTATAGACTGATCATGTCTTTGTCGGTGGGCAAACATACAAAATCAGCAGGGGATCAAACAATTTTTTCCTTCACTGTATGCATTAGGTATATAATACCTAATAAATCTTTAACTCAAACCCCCATAATTACTGGTGTACCAGTGATCCCATGGTACCAGTGGAAGATATCCTCACGTCGCTTACGAACACCTCACTTAGTATGCAAAATAATCACATAAATATTGATGCCATAAACGGAATTTGACACCCCATTTGCAAGCCAACAACCAAAAAAACATCTGACATCATTGCTAGCTAGTACTGCCCAATGAAGTCCAACTGGAAAAGAAAAGCTTAAAAAGACAGGATTTACAGGAGGCTTTGCACAGCTGAGAAAAACTGAACAAAGGACCCATACAAAACTTAAGGTACATTTTTCTGATCTTCTGGTCAAAACCAAAGGCAAAATACTAAGCACACAATACTAGGTACCCCACTTTCCCCCCAAAATTCCCTTTATTAAAATTCCCTTCACATTTCCATAAGCCTTTTAGTGGACACTGGTGTGTCACTTTTGACTTGTGAACAGGTGAAGCTCCAAAATAGCACCTGACAAAAGAGACCTATACGTTCTAGTGTCACTTACATGTGCTACAGATGAAGTCTAGTTAGAAAGAGTTTGCAGGAAAGTTAAATATATTCAATATCTTAACTATGTGTTCTAAAGAATGACCCTCAGTGAGCTCATGCATGAAGGCCCGAGTTGGCACTGCATAATTTATAGTAAAATTGGTAATAAAACTCATAAAAATACATATCTGGACAGGTAAACCCCCCTCCAAGAAACTCATTAGTGTTAGCCCTTTTCATTATCCACAGTGGGGTGGGTAAGATGAAATGTTTGTTTTAAAACAATAGAATGCCTATGTATACTGTTTTTTTCTAATTTTATTGTTTATTAAAAATATAATCAATCAAATGTAATCAAATACAGTTTCAAACTAATATTTTCATACTTACTAAATCAGTATTGCTTTAGTTCAGCATCATATACATACATGGGAACTTCTGGGCTCCGGCTAGTCGGAGCCTTCCCTTGCAGGACGCGGCGAGGACTGCCCACTGATGTCAGGGGGCGGTCCCGTGATGTCAGTGGGAGGTCCCCTGACATCAGTGGGAGTTCTCAATGACATCAGCGGGAGTTCCTGCTGACGTCACCCCCATTTAAAGGGAAAATGGGCAGGGAGAGATTTCCATAACTTGCCCATTTAACAATTATGGGTTAAACAATTTCCTGCTTCGAATAAGTAGTAAAAGTAATAATTACTATGTTGAGCAAAATTTAGATGACGGCATTTATGTGTAAGGTTATCATGTGGTTTATCATTTCTCACAATTATAGACCATCATTGACTTTGTCCACCCAGTCCACAAAATACTGGCTGAACATCCTATATATGAAATATATATGAAAATAAATTAGACTTATTAACATAGAGTCCCACAGTGTCCTTTAAAATAAGATATTTGTTTTTAAAGCATTACTAAAAATACTAGTCTTGATATTTGTCTTACTACTCTGCATAAGACTTCAAGAGGGTTAACATTCTCTTTTATACATAATATTTGACATTAGCTTTAATAATATAAATGACAACCTTGGTACATTTTATTAAAAATGGTCACTTTGAAAGTAATGATCCCAATAGAATTGTATGTTTTTGAATAACTCACCTGATTGTTTGTATCTAAATTGTCTTTTAAACTTTCATTTCCAAGTCCTGAATCATCAGCATCAAGAAGGTTGTCCACAGGTACCTTTTGGCTTGGTTTTAGGAAAGTAAAGTCACTTTCAGAGGAATCCAAAGCAACACAAACATTGTATGAGTACGGCAGAGGCAAAGTCCCATTACTATATTGAGAAAGAATCCTGGGATCAACTGGAGAATAAAGATTTGTACTGAGTGACCCAAGGGCTGTGGACGATTTTGTTTCTTTACATTTTGAAATGATCACCAGCATAACACTTAAAATGAACAAAAGGGTAATCAGTGCTAGGGCAATCACTAGATACATTTGCAAATTAGATGGTGAATCTTCATCAGTGAGTTGATTGTTGAGTTTGGGAGCCGCCTGCTGAAAATTATCTGCAACAATGAAACTTAAGGTAACGGTTGCAGACAGAGAGGGCAATCCATTGTCCTTCACCAGAACCACCACCTTATGTCTCAAGATATCCTTCTCTTGAAAGGCCCTTGATATCCTGATCTCACCTGTTTGTTGACTAATGCTGAAGGGAAGTGGTTCTGACACATGTATGAAATGATAAGAGAGCCAAGCATTATGTCCCGAGTCAGCATCTACTGCAACCACCTTAGATATTAAGGAACCCTGTTCTGAGGAAAAAGGGACCAACTCAAAAAAAGCTAAACCACCATTATCTGGTGATGGATACAGTATTTGTGGTGCATTATCATTCTGATCCATAATATGGATAATCAATGTTGCATTGCTACTCAGAGATGGAGATCCACAGTCTTTTGCTGCTACTTGGATTACAAATTCCTTGTGCTGCTCATAATCAAATGATCGCTGAGCATAGAGAACTCCAGTCTCTATATTAATGGAAAGAAAAGAAGATACTGGGGAATCTTCTGTATTCAAACTGGAAATTGAATAAATAACTTTAGCATTGATTCCAATGTCAGTATCTGAAGCTTGTATGCTGTAAATTGATGCTCCTGGTAAATTATTTTCTTGAACATAGGCAAGAAATGTTGATTTCATAAATACTGGTGGGTTGTCATTAACATCTGATATTTCCAATCTGATGGTTTTCTTAGTGGAGAGTGGAGGAGATCCTCTGTCGGTTGCTAAAATTGAGATGTTATAACTTGATTCTTTCTCTCTGTCCAAACCACTTGTTGTGACAATTCTATAATATCTATTAGATGATGAAATTAACTGGAAAGGTGCTTTGTCAATGATATGACAGTCAACTTCTCCATTTGCACCTGAATCTTGATCATGGACTTCAATCAGGGCAATCACCGTGCCAGCTGCTGAGTCCTCAGGAATAGGTGTAGATAATGAGGTAAGATATATTTCAGGAGCATTGTCGTTTTCATCTGTTATTTCAATCAATACTTTAGACTGGGCCACAAGACCACCGCTGTCCTTTGCTTCTACTGAAATTTCATACACTCTTGCTGCTTCAAAGTCCACATTTTCATTAGTTTTAATTTCTCCATTTGTAGGGTGAATGTGAAACATGCTGGTATAATAGGCATTTTCTGATGTTTTAGCAAATGAATATGTGATCAGAGCATTGGATCCTTCATCTTGATCAGTTGCTTTTACATGAAGGACTGTAAAGTTGATTGGGGTGTTTTCGCTTATGCTTACTTTATATACATCTTGAGCAAATATGGGGAAATTATCATTAGCATCAGTAACTGCAATTTTTATTAGTGCAGTGCCAGATTTCATTGGGTTTCCCCCATCTAGGGCTGTTAAAATAAGTTCATGAATATTCTGTGTTTCACGATCTAAAGGTTTCTCTAAGACAAGTTCTGGAAATTTACTGCCATCAGATCTGGTCTTTTCACTTAGTATGAAATGCTGATTGTCACTGAGTTTGTATGTCTGTACAGAATTAATACCAATATCTGGATCTTCAGCATTTTGCAAAATTAAATGTGTTCCTAGTGAACTTGTTTCAATAATTTCTAGTGCAACAATATTGTGAAAGAAATTTGGAGCATTATCATTGATATCCTGAATTTCAATGTGGATAGTATAAACATTTAAGGGATTTTCAACCACTGCATCAAATGTTAGGAAGCAGGTAGGCTCTCTCCCACACAGTGTCTCTCTATCTATCCTATTCTTAACATACAAATTTCCAGTCCCTAAATTGACATAGAAATATTTTTCTGAAACACGTGAAACAATACGAAATCTTCGAAGTGAGAGCTGGTTAATATCTAATCCAAGATCATTTGCAATATTTGCTATAACAGAGTCTTTCCTCATTTCTTCAAGTATTGAATAACGAATCTGTCCAGAGACTGAATGACAAAGACAAGAAAATAAGAAGGAAAATATTACTTGCCATATGATTCCTTTGCATTTCTGTGAATCCTGGTTTCTCATTTCACTAATCATTAAAATAATTCCAATTAAATACTTTCCTTGGTGCAGAATTATTTGTAATCCAGTGTTTTGCTTGTGAGATAATTAAAAAATGGCTATACTCCTTCTCGCAGATCTGCAGTGTGTGTGATGTTGAAAAAAGTACTAGTGGATCTCCAGCTCCATATTCTTCTCCTTATTGGTGAACAGCGGCGCTCAGAGGTATAATTGTGGAACTACACAACTAAAATTTTTTTTCATATCTAGCATGTCACCAGTTGAGTGTAATCTATGACTGAAATAAAGACACACATGTATGATTTTTTTAACCATGTAGTGTTTTACACGAAAAAATGAACAGTATTATTTTGATGTTGAAATCCATGAGTTTCCAGGCCTATAATTAATCCAGATGATAATCTACTATTGTTTAACACTCAATACTAACTAATACTACTACTAAAAGCATACCTTGTAAGTGTCCCTCTTTTGGACCCAAAACTCGTTATCCCTTGTTATTCCTGCAAAACTGCCACTCTTATCTAGGAGCTCAGGATGTTTGATAGATTATTTTATTATTTGTAAATCAACCAAAAAGGTGCATAGATATTGAATTGTGGTAATAAAACACACTTTCTGCTTGAAAACACTTTATAAACAGCCATCATTAGTTCCCAAAGTCTTGAAAAAGCCATGCCTCCAACTACATCTCTTAAAAAGTATTTGATTATTTGAAATATTACTCATTTTATACAAACAACATTAAACATTATTTAATGTTTAATATATTTTTGTATTTACAAAAATCAAAATTGAATATCAAAAGGAAATGGAAAATGTGAATCACAAGTAAAGAATATACAAATAACGGAAACACCAGTTATAACCTAAAGCAGTTTAGTCTGTCTATTTTTAACTATGTGCAGTCTTGAATAAAGTGCTGTTTTGGTCAAACATATTTTAAATACATTAAAACATATTAACTATGATTCCACAAGTGCCAATATTTAATGATATAAGGACTAAATGGGTGTCTGATATATATATATATAATATATATAATATATGTGATAGGCCACATGAGCCTTTTATGTGTATAATTACATGGATCAGTACATTTAGAAATAAAAAAAGGTATGTAATATATTTTTAAGATGCTCAGTTCTAAACCAAATGATTTGAAGCCACATAATGAAGAGTTGTTCATAATACAAGACAAATGCTTTGTACATTTCTCAACTCGACTACGTTTGCTCATTAGACTACTTAAAAGTGATTTACAGTGCTTTGGGTGCTATCATCTCATTTAATATTATTTTAATATTATGCCCCACGAATATTTAGGTCCACCCCTTAGATGGTTGCTTTGGTGAAGTAGACTGTACAATACATTTAGCTTATCCTCATAACCTGGAAACCTTCTGGAGACCAGTATACCACAACAATTACATTACATGCAATGTAGCATGCAAGAAAATGCATAAATAAGGATGCCCCAAGAGCCATTCAATAACCTATCTTACAAATAGGCATATCTTACAAAAGAAGCCAAATATGTCTTTATTTTCCACAATGTTTCTTAGCTCATTGAGGCACCTGGCATTATTTCTGACTTATACCGCTTTGTAAATTCCAGAAAGTTTTACTGGGATTCTCAAGAGCAGTGAAGATTGGAATTATTGCCGGCTGCACACAGTTGAATAAAGTGCTCATTCAAAAGTTTAGTTAAGTTTTCCAGCTCTTCTGCCTAAACTTTATAGCAACACATAACTAGGTGCCTTACTTATAAACTAACTATGCCACCAACAAAAAAATAAAATGGTGGGAGTTCCCAGTGAAATTTCCTATACATTTCCATTATCCCTGTAATGGACACTCCAGGAGAAGCTCACTGGGGTTGACCCTCAATTTTCTATAGCGGAATGGGGTACGATGATATTGTTTTCTTAATACAATAATACATCTATGTTTGGCTTTTACCAAACTGGAAGTCAAGCACAATTGGGCTGTACTTGAGATGCCCACTAAGCTTCTCAATATTAAAGACTAGAATGTATGCAGTAAAACTAAATAAATAACATCTATATTTACATATATTTCTAAGTTTTAATAAAGTACTTCTTGCTTATATATATATATATATATATATGGATACTGATACAGTTTCAAGGTAATATTTTCAAAATGAAATAAATTAATATGGCTTTATTTAATATTAACAGACAAATATTGGGTAAACAACACTGAAATAATTTTAAAGGCAGCAATGACAAATTATTTTCTTATCCAAAGTAAACGCATTTGATTTCCAAGATACATCCAGAGTACTCTGAAAGAGTAGTTAAAAAAAAAAAAAAAACATGTTATGCTACATTCAAATAAAGGTAGGCCACAAGAATGATGTGACCATGTAGCTTATCGTTTATTGGTAGTACAGACTACAAACCTCAAATGTCCTAACATATAGTTATTAAAGTCTGTGAAAATGGAAGTCTTGGAGTCCCCAAGACCGTACCTGGGTCATACCAATGTCAGCGTGACCGGCTACCCGCATCCCGTGAAAAAAGGGAGGGTTCCGGGTAGCTGGAGCCTGAATGTTCCAAGATATGTCTATGATTGCAGTCAGTATGGCGTGCGGTATATTGTACTCTTGTACGTGTCAGTTGCCACACTCTAGTTTCCTATGTGAAGGCACCCGACACGAGCAAAAGTATAATTTTCAGACTGCACGTACAGTGTCTGAATACGAGTTTGTATTTATGATGAATAGGTAAGCCCTCTGTGTTTTAAAACTATGTATCCCATGATATTCAAAACACTTTGCTGATCTGCCTGTAGGTTACTTCTAAATGTAGGATAGATTTGCTTCCCAGCAGACAAAGTATGACCGAACATCTTATGTAATCAAGTAGCCTTACTTAAATATTTAAAAAAAGCATTGCATGGTTCACAAACCTACTGGTCCTTTCGTCAGAACCAAAGTGTGTGTGTAATCTTTCCCCAAAAAACTTATCACGTTTATATTATCATGCCATAGGTGAGATTATCAATCTAATGACAACTGGAGAAAGGAAAATCCCTTTAGCTGACATTATTGTGAAACATCACATTAAAAATCTAGCCTTGGTTCTTATCTGAGGACTACCCAGCACAAAACTGCTAGAGGATAATGTTTTCTTTTATGCAAGATATTTGGCATTATTTTGAAAGGTATGCTTTATCAAAGATAATTTTTGGATTTTAAAAAAACTTTGAAAACGATCTACAATATACAATTGCATGTTTTTGAATTACTTACCTGATGGTTTAAACTGTCTTTTAAACTTTCATTTCCGAGTCCTGAATCATCAGCATCAATAAGATTATCCACAGGAACTGTTTCATTTGGTTTTAAGAAAGTAAAATCATTTTCAGTGGAATCCAAAGCAACACAAACGTTGTATGAGTACGGCAGAGGCAAAGTTCCGTTGTTATACTGGGAAAGTATCCTGGGATCAACTGAAGAATATAAATTTGTACTAAGTGATCCAAAGGTTGTAGAGGATTTTGATTCTTTACATTTCGAAATGATCACCAGCATAACACTTAAAATGAACAAAAAGGTAATCAGTGCTAGGGCAATCACGAGATACATTTGCAAATTAGATGGTGAATCTTCATCAGTGAGTTGATTATTGAGTTTAGGAACCGCCTGCTGAAAATTATCTGCAACAATGAAACTTAAGGTAACGGTTGCAGACAGAGAAGGGAATCCATTGTCCTTCACCAGAACCACCACCTTATGCCTCAATATATCCTTCTCTTGAAAGGCCCGTGATATCCTGATCTCACCTGTTTGTTGACTAATGCTGAAGGGAAGAGGTTCTGACACATGTATGAAGTGATAAGAGAGCCAAGCATTATGTCCCGAGTCAGCATCTACTGCAACCACCTTAGTTATTAAAGAACCCTGTTCTGAAGAAAAAGGAACCATCTCAAATAAAGGTGAACCACCATTGTCTAGTGATGGATACAGTATTTGTGGCGTATTATCATTCTGATCCATAATATGGATAACCAGTGTCGCATTGCTACTCATAGATGCAGTCTTTTGCTGCTACTTGGATTATAAATTCCTTGTGCTGCTCATAATCAAAGGATCGCTGAGCATAAAGAACTCCAGTCTCTATATTAATGGAAAGAAAAGAAGATACTGGGGAATCTTCTGTATTCAAACTGGAAATTGAATAAATAACTTTAGCATTAATTCCAATATCAATATCTGAAGCTTGTATGCTGTAAATTGATGCTCCTGGTAAATTATTTTCATGAACATAGGCAAGAAATGTTGATTTCATAAATACTGGTGGGTTGTCATTAACATCTGATATTTCCAATCTGATGGTTTTCTTAGTGGAGAGTGGAGGAGATCCTCTGTCGGTTGCTAAAATTGAGATGTTATAACTTGATTCTTTCTCTCTATCCAAAGCACTTGTTGTAACAATTCTAAAATATCTATTAGATGATGATATTAACTGGAAAGCTGCTTTGTCAATGATATGACAGTCAACCTCTCCATTTGCACCTGAATCTTGATCACGGACTTCAATTAGTGCAATCACCGTGCCAGCTGCTGAATCCTCAGGAATAGGTGTAGATAATGAGGTAACGGATATTTCAGGAGCATTGTCATTTTCATCTGTTATTTCAATCAATATTTTAGAGTGGGCCACAAGACCACCGCTGTCCTTTGCTTCTACTGAAATTTCATACATTCTTGCTACTTCAAAGTCCAATTTTTCATTTGTTGTAATTTCTCCATTTGTAGGGTGAATGTGAAACATGCTGTTATAATGGGCATTTTCTAAAGTTTTTGCAAATGAATATGTGATCAGAGCATTGGATCCTTCATCTTGATCAGTTGCTTTTACATGAAGAACTGTAAAGTTAATTGGGGCGTTTTCGCTTATGCTTACTTTATATACATCTTGAGCAAATATGGGGAAATTATCATTCACATCAACAACGGCAATTTTTATTACCGCAGTGCCAGATTTCATTGGGTTTCCTCCATCTAGGGCTGTTAAAATGAGTTCATGAATATTCTGTGTTTCACGATCTAAATTTTTCTCTAAGACAAGTTCTGGAAATTTACTGCCATCAGATCTGGTATTTTCACTTAGTATAAAATGCTGATTGTCACTGAGCTTGTATGTCTGTACAGAATTAATACCAATATCTGGGTCTTCAGCATTTTGCAAAATTAAGCGTGTTCCTAGTGAACTTGTTTCAATAATTTCTAGTGCAACAATATTGTGAAAAAAATTTGGAGCATTATCATTGATATCCTGAATTTCAATGTGTATAGTATAAACATTTAAGGGCTTTTCAACCACTGCATCAAATGTTAGGAAGCAGGTAGGCTCTCTCCCACACAGTATTTCTCTATCTATCCTATCTTTAACATACAAATTTCCATTCCCTAAATTGACATAGAAATATTTTTCTGAAACACTTGAAACAAGACGAAATCTTCTAAGTGAGAGCTGCTTAATATCTAATCCAAGATCGTTTGCAATATTTCCTATAACAGAGTCTTTCCTCATTTCTTCAAGTATTGAATAACGAAGCTGTCCAGAGACTGAATGACAAAGACAAGAACATAAGAAGAAAAATATTACTTGCCATCTGATTCCTTTGCATTTCTGTGAATCCTGGTATCTCATTTCCCTAATCATTAAAATAATTCCAATTAAATATTTTCCTTGGTGCAGAATTATTTGTAATCCAGTGTTTTGCTTGTAAGAGAATTCAAAAATGGCTATACTCCTTCTCCCAGATCTGCAGTTTGTGATGTTGAGAAAAGTACTAGTGGATCTCCAGCTCCATATTCTTCTCCTTACTGGTGAACAGCGGCGCTCAGAGGTATAATTGTGGAACTGCACAACTAATAAAATGTTTCATATCTAGTATGTCACCAGTTAAGTGTAATCTATGATTAAAATAAACACACCAATCTATGATTTTTCTTCCCATGTATTATTTTACATGAAAAAAATGAACAGTTGAAAATCCATGGTAGTTATAGAAGAAATAATGGGCTTCCAGGCCCATTATTAATCCAGATGATGATTTACTACCGTTTGACACACTACTAACTAATACTACTACTAAAAGCATAGCTCTAATAGTGTCCCTCTTTTGGACCCAAAACTCATTATCCCTCACTATTCCTGTAATGTTGTCCCTCTTTTCTAGGATCTCGGAATGTTTGATATATTATTAAATTATAGTTTCTAACGATAAAAGTTTCTAACAGTAATATTTAAATAAACCAAAAATGTGCATAGCTATTAAATAGACTTTCTGCTTGAAAACAATTTATAAACAGCCATTAATAGTTCCTAAAGTTTTTAAAAAGCCAGTCTCACTAGTCATGCCCCTAACTACATCCCGTTAAAAAGTACAAACAACATTTTCAAACATTATTTTATGGTAATATATTTTTAATATTACAAAAAAATAAAAATTGAATATCAAAAGTAAATGAAAATGTGAACCCCAAGCAAAAAAATAAAATAATGAAACACCAGTATAAAACTAAGCAAGTTTAGTCTGTCTATTTTTAACTATGTGCAGTCTTGAATAAAGTGCTGTTTTGGTCAAACATATTTTAAATACATTAAAACATATTAACTATGATTCCACAAGTGCCAATATTTAATGATATAAGGACTAAATGGGTGTCTGATATATATATATATAATATATATAATATATGTGATAGGCCACATGAGCCTTTTATGTGTATAATTACATGGATCGGTACATTGCATTTAGCTTATCCTCATAACCTGGAAACCTTCTGGAGACCAGTACACTGCAGCAATTACATTACACGCCATGCAGCATGCAAGAAAATGCATAAATAAGCCGCAAGAGCCATTCAATAACCCATAACCAAGGCATATCTTACAAAAAAAGCCAAATATGTCTTTATTTTCCACAATATGTCTTAGTTTATTGAGGCACCTGACATTATTGCTGACTTATACCGCCCTGTAGTCCACAGTCCAAAAAGTTTTACTGGGATTCTCAAGAGCAGTTAATATTGTAATTATTGCAGGCTGCACACCCTTGAATAAAGTGCTTATTCCAAACTTTAGGTAAGTTTTACAACTCTTCTGCCTTAACTTTCTAGGATAACTCATAACTAGGTGCCTTACTTACAAACTAACTATGCCAACAACAAAAAAGTAAAATGGTTAGAGTTCCCTGTAAAATGTCCTATAGATTTCCATTATCCCTGTAATGGACACTTCAGGAGAAGCTCACTGGGGTTGGCCCTCAATTTTCTATAGCGGAATGGGTAAGATGATATTGTTTTCTTTATACAATAATACGTCTATGTGGGCTATATTTGGGATAAACACTAAGCTTCTCAAATGGCTTTATTTAATTATCATATAGAAACATCATATGCAAAGTTCCTTCACAGGAGGAATTTTTGTTCAGCAAAATCAACACAAAACGTATTTCACCTGAAAATCAACTATTGCACCTTGTAGAGATTATGAAAAACAGACAAATACTGGGTAAACAACACCAAAATAAATTTAAAGGCAGCAATGACAAATTATTTTCTTGTCCAAAGTAAAGGCATTTGATTTCCAAGATACACGCAGAATAAAGTAGTTAAACGCCCCCCCAAAAAAACCTGTTACGCTAGATTCAAATAAAGGTAGGCCACAAGAATGAAGTGACCATGTAGCTTATTGTTTATTGCAAGTACAGACTACAAAACTCAAATTTTCTAATATATAGTTATTACAGTCTGTAAAAATGAAAGTGTGTGTTTTTTGGGAGTCCCCATGACCATACCTGGGTCATACCAATGTCAGCGTGACCGCCTACCCGTATCTCGAGAAAAGGGAGGGTACCGGGTAGCTGGAGCCTGAATGTTCACAGATATGTCTATGATTGCAGTCAGTATGGCGTGCAGTATATTGTACTCTTATATGTGTCAGTTGCCACACTTTTATTTCCTATGGGCATACCTCTCGGCTCAGGCTACCCGGAGCCTTCCCTTGCGGGATATGGCCAGGACTGCACACTGACGTCAGCGGGCGGGCCCGCTGATGTTGATGGGCGCTCCCGCTGACTTCAGTGGGCGTCCCGCTGACATCGAGGGAGTTCCCACTAACTTTGGGGGAGTTCCCGCTGACGTCGGTAGGCGTTCCCGCTGACATCAGGGAGTTCTTGCTGATGTTGGGGGCGTTCCCGCTGACGGCAGCAGGAAATACCTCCATTTTATGGAAAACATGGACGGGGAGTGGAGCATGTCAAGACTCCACTCCCGCGACCCGGAGGATTCGGGTATTGACCCGGAGAACTGGAGTACCAGCGCTCACCCAGCAATCTCCAGGACAAACCCAGAGAGCTCCCAGGTATGCCTATGGGAAGGCACCTGACACAAGCAAAATTATAATTCTGGGACTGCTGGCACAGTGTCTGAAAGCAAGTTAGTCCTGTGTGTTTTAATACTATATCCCATGATTAACAAAAAAGCCTTTGCTGATCTGCCTGTTTGTTACTTCTAGATTTGCTTCCCAGCGGACTAAATATGACCGAACATTATATACATGCAATCAAGGTTCATGAACCTACTGGTCCTTTCGTCAGAGCCAAAGTGTATAGCATCATTCCATAGGTCAGATTATCAATCCAATGACAGTTGGAGAAAGGAAAATCCCTTTAGCTGACATTATTGAGAAACATCACATTAAAAATCTAGCCTTGGTTTTTGTTTCAGGACTACCCAGCACAAAACTGCTAGAAGATAAAGTTTTATTTTATGCAACATATTTGGCATTATTTTGGAACATATGGGTCAGGAACCTACCTTGTCTTCACCCGGCGGGAACACAACCGGGCACCGCACCTCTGTCCGCGGACAACGCAGTTGCGTACTAGGCCGCATCCCTGGCATCTAGTACGACACGCACCACATAGGGCGAGTACCGGTACTGATGGCGGGGTTCATGTCCTAAGGTCCAATGACACAGCTCCAAGGGAGGAGGGCAAACCAAAGAAGGAGACAAGCAGTGACGGACAAGTCACCACTAACAGGGTCCTATTGGAAGAGGAGGGTCTCCAGGATCTGGAGGGAGGAGCCAAGTTTTGGCGGACTATTTAAACCCCCAGCACTATTCAATCAGTGCTTGTTTGTTCAAGTCCCTTCCTGGATACTCATTTTTGGATTATATGGACTTTGCGGATACTCTCTTATCCCAGAACATGGATAGCTGTACGGTACTGTTTCTGCATTTGTGTCTACTGCTGCTCAGTGGAATAAACCATTGCTGTTGCACCATTGTCTGGTTTTGCATTTACTAACTTGTCAGGTGCATCTCTGCGCTGTGCTCCGATTACTACACACCTGACAGGATGTTTTATTAAAGATCATTTTAGAATTTTAGAATAACTGTGAAAACGATCTACAATAAACAATTGGATATTTTTGAATTACTCACCTGATGGTTTAAACTGTCTTTTAAACTTTCATTTCCGAGTCCTGAATCATCAGCATCAATAAGATTATCAACAGGGACCTTTTCGTTTGGTTTTAAGAAAGTAAAATCATTTTCAGTGGAATCCAAAGCAACACAAACGTTGTATGAGTACGGCAGAGGCAAAGTTCCATTACTATACTGGGAAAGCATCCTGGGATCAACTGAAGAATATAAATTTGTACTGAGTGATCCAAAGGTTGTAGAGGATTTTGATTCTTTACATTTTGAAATGATCACCAACATAACACTTAAAATGAACAAAAAGGTAATCAGTGCTAGGGCAATCACGAGATACATTTGCAAATTAGATGGTGAATCTTCATCAGTGAGTTGATTGTTGAGTTTGGGAGCCGCCTGCTGAAAATTATCTGCAACAATGAAACTTAAGGTAACGGTTGCAGACAGAGAGGGCAATCCATTGTCCTTCACCAGAACCACCACCTTATGTCTCAATATATCCTTCTCTTGAAAGGCCCGTGATATCCTGATCTCACCTGTTTGTTGACTAATGCTGAAGGGAAGTGGTTCTGACACATGTATGAAGTGATAAGAGAGCCAAGCATTATGTCCTGAGTCAGCATCTACTGCAACCACCTTAGTTATTAATGAACCTTGTTCTGAAGAAAAAGGAACCATCTCAAATAAAGGTGAACCACCATTGTCTAGTGACGGATACAGTATTTTTGGTGCATTATCATTCTGATCCATTATATGGGTAACCACTGTTGCATTGCTACTAAGAGATGGAGATCCACAGTCTTTTGCGGCTACTTGGATTATAAATTCCTTGTGCTGCTCATAATCAAATGACCGCTGAGCATAGACCACTCCAGTTTCTATATTAATGGAAAAATAAGATGACACTGGAAAGTTTTCCGTATTTGAACTGGAAATTGAATAAATAATTTTAGCATTGTCTCCACTGTCAATATCTGAAGCTTGTATACTATAAATTGATGCTCCTGGTAAATTATTTTCTGAAATAAAGACATCATACGTTGATTTCATAAATATTGGTGGGTTGTCATTGACATCTGATATATCCAATCTAATTGTTCTGTTGGTGGAGAGTGGAGGAGATCCTCTGTCAGTTGCCAAAACTGTGATGTTATAACTCGAGACTTTTTCTCTGTCCAATGTGTTTGTTGTAACAATTCTATAATATCTACTAGATGGTATTAACGTAAATGGTATTTTGTCAGTGATATAGCAGTCAACGTCTCCATTTTCACCAATATCCTGATCAATGACCTCAATTAGCGCTATCATTGTGCCGGATGCTGAATCTTCAGGAATAAGTGCAGATAATGAGGCAACAGATATTTCAGGAGCATTGTCATTTTCATCTGTTACTTCAATTAATACTTTAGACTGGGCCACAAGACCACCGCTGTCCTTTGCTTGTATTGGTATTTCATAACTTCTTGCTACTTCAAAGTCCAATTTTTTATTTGTTTTAATTTCTCCATTTGTAGGATGAATGCTAAACATACTGGCATAAAGGGAATTTTCTGATGTCTTTGCTAAAGCATATGTAATATGTGCATTAGATCCTTCATCTTTATCAGTTGCTGTTACTTGAAGCACTGTAAAATTGATTGGGGTATTTTCACGTATGCTTACTTTATATATATCTTGGGTAAATATGGGAAAATTATCATTTGCATCGGCAATCACAATTTTTATTAGTGCAGTACCGGATTTAACTGGGTTTCCACCATCTAGAGCTGTTAAAATTAATTCATGAGTATTTTGTGTCTCTCGGTCTAATGGTTTCTCTAAGACAAGTTCTGGAAATTTGCTGCCATCACTGCTGGTTTTTTCACTCAATGTAAAATACTGATTTTCACTGAGTTTGTATGTCTGTACAGAATTAATGCCAATATCCGGATCTTCTGCACGTTGTAAAATGAAATGTGTTCCTAGTGAACTTGTTTCAATAATTTCTAATGCAACAATGGTATGAAAAAATATTGGAGGATTATCATTTATATCCTGAATTTCAATGTTTACAGGATATACATTAAAAGGATTTTCTACAACTGCATCAACTGTTAGGACACATGTAGCCTCTCTCCCACACAGGGTCTCTCTATCAATCCTGTCTTTAACATATAAATTTCCATTGTTTAAATTGATAGAAAAATATTTTTCTGAAACACGTGAAACAAGACGAAATCTTCTAAATGAGAGCTGATTAATATCTAATCCAATGTCTTTTGCAATATTTGCTATAAGAGAGTCTTTCCTCATTTCTTCAGGAATTGAATAATGAAGCTCTCCATTGACTGAATGATAAAGACAAGAAAATAAGAAGGAAAACATTACTTGCCAATGATTCCTTTGTGCTTCTGTGAATCCTGGTTTCTCATCTCACCTTTCATCATTCAAAATTTCAGTGATATTTTTCCTAGGTATAAATATGTTTGTAATCCAGTGTTTTAATAGTGGGAGAGTCCAAAAGGGAATGTATTGCTTCTTTACAGAGCTGCAGTTTGTGATGATGAGAAAAAATACGAGTGGATCTCCAGCTCCATATTTTTCTCCTTATTGGTGAACAGCGGCGCTCAGAGGTATAATTGTGGAACTACACAATTTTGAAAATGTTTTCAAAGTTTGATATCTTCATTAAAATAAGGACACTGATATATGATTTGTCTCACCACAGGCATTGCATTGAAAATGTCAACAAAAGTATTTTTCATGAAAACTGAATAGTATTATTGTGATCTTGAAATCCATAGTAAATTTAGTAGGAACAATGGTTTAAAAAAATCTTTCTAGGCCATCATTTTTCCATATGATCTACTACTATTTAACACAAGCTATTTGGTTCAATCCCTTATTACTAAAGGCATTCCTTGTATGTGTCCCTTTTTAAGGGATAGTATGTTTTCTGTCCACCTGATGTGCCTCTTTTCTAGGAGATGTTCTACAGCCCTGAAATAATGTACACTCACTGGCCACTTTATTAGGTACACCGTGCAAGTTCCCGGTTGGAAATGCCTTCTTTCTTCATAACATACTTTCTATAAGGTGCTGGAATCATTCCTCAGAGATTTTGGTCCACATGAACATAAAGGCATCACACAGTGGCTGCAGATTTGTGGGCTGCACATCCATTATCCGAATCTCTCGTTCTACCACATCCCAAAAGTGCTCCATTGGATTGAGATCTGGTGACTGTGGAGGCCATTGGAGTACAGTAAACTCATGTTCAAGAAACCAGTTTGAGATGATGTGAGCTTTGTGACATGGTGCATTATCCTACTGGAAGAAGCCATCAGTAGATGGGTACACAGTGGTCATAAAGGGATGGTCAGCAACAATACTCGCATTTAAACCATACTCAATTGGTACTAAGGCACCTAGTGTGTGCCAAAAAAATGTCCCCAACACCACCACCAGCCTGAACTGTTGACACAAGGCAGAATGGATCCATGCTTTCATGTTGTTTATGCCAAAGTCTGATCCTGCCATCTGAATGTTGCATTTGGACTTGAGACTCATCAGACCAGATAACGTTCTTCCAGTCTTCCATTGTCACAATTTTGCCCATTTTCCTTTGACATCAACAAGGCTCTTTTGTCCACACAACTGCTGCTCACTGGATATTTTCTCTTTTACGGACCATTCTCTGTAAACTCTAGAGATGGCTGTGTGTGAAAATCCCAGTAGATCAACAGTTTCTGAAATACTCAGACCAGCCTGTCTGGCACCAACAACCATGCCACATTCAAAGTCACTAAAATCCCCTTTCTTCCCCGTTCCGATGCTCGGTTTGAATTTTGGCAAGTTGTCTTGACCATGTCTACATGCCTTAATCCATTACCACATGATTGGCTGATTAGCTATTTGTGTTAACAAGCAACTGAACAGGTGTCCCTAATAAAGTGGCCAGTGAGTATATATAGAAACAACAGAATTATGTTTATCAATTAAAATGCATAAACAAAACACATTACTCTGCTTGTAGACACTTCAATAAAAATCAATAGTTCCATAAGTCATCTAAAACATCTCATGAAACGCCATGTCCACTAGTCATGCCTCTAACTACATCTCTTAAAACGAGTGTACCTCTTATTTTTTTATTTGAAATATCGGTATAGGTATGCTAAATGAACGACAAATTGTAAATTTTCATTCACCCGTTACGTATTATTGTATATTATATTTTTAAATACAAGTAAAATAAAATTCATTACCCTCAAACCCCTTAAGTGAATTTAGTGAATGTTTTTGTATTTTATTTTACTTGTACTTGTAGGCCTAAATTATATTAGGCCACATATGTAAATATATATTATTATTATTTCTGGATAAAGACCCATTTGGGGACTTTCATAACTTACTGATGTCAGTGATGCCATGGTGACATTACTGGGCTCACTATGACATTTATTTATATTTCACTTTTTAAAAAAAAAAGTTTTCTTCCTCTTCTCCATCTGATCTCCCTTGTACTGATCACACTGTGAACAGCAAGCACAGCTCCATGTGATTAACCAGCAATTAGTTTGTGCCAGCAGACACAAGAATCAGAGATCCCATCAGGGACTGGACAGACCCTTTGGGGTCTCTCCTTGGCTTTCTGAGACCCTCTGGCTGGTGTCAGCATTGACGCAGTTTTGCCGATGTATATGTACATCCACAAATGCATAAAAGGGTTCAACAATAATATATTTTCAAACATTTTCATCAACAATACAGACAAAGTAAAGTTTCTTTTGTTTTAACTATGTGCTAGTTTATATATGCGTTATATGTATGAATTAAGTATGTAATACCTAATAAATCTTTAGCTCAAACCACCATAATTACTTGTCTACCAGTGATCCTATGGTACCAGTGAAAGATATCTTCACGTCGCTTACGAACACATCACTTATGACTTAGCATGTAAAATAATCACATAACTATTGATGCCGTAAATGGAATTTGACACCCCATTTGCAAGCCAACCACTCTCAAAAAAACATCTGACATCATTGCTAGCTAGTACTGCCCAATAAAGTCCAACTGGAAAAGAGAAGCTGAGAAAAACTGAACAGAGGACCCATACAAAACTTAAGGTACACGTGCTACAGATGAAGTCTAGTTACTAAGAGTTTGCAGGAAAGTCAAATATTTCCAATACCTTAACTATGTGTTCTAAAGAATGGCTCATGCATGAAGGCCCGAGTTGGCACTGCATAATTTATAGTTAAATTGGTAAGAAATCTCCTAAAAATACATGTATGGACAGGTAAACCCCCTCCAAGAAACTCATTAGTGTTAGCCCTTTTCATTATCCACAGTGGGGTGGGTAAGATGAAATGTTTGTTTTAAAACAATAGTTTTTTCTAATTTTCTTGTTTATTAAAGATATAATCAATCAAATGTAAGCAAATACAGTGTCAAATTAATATTTTTATACTTACTAAATCAGTATTGCTTTAGTTCAGCATCATTTATATACCTGGGATCTTCTGGGCTCCGGCTACCTGGAGCCTTCCCTTCCAGGACGCATCCAGGACTGCCCACTGACATCAGGGGGCGGTACCATGATGTGAGTGGGAGGTCCCCTGATATCAGTGGGAGGTCCCCTCACATCAGTGAGAGTTCCTGATGACATCAGTAGGAAACAGTAGGGAAGCACCCCCATTTAATGGAACAATGGGCAGGGATGAGATTTCCATAACTTGCCCATTTAACAATTATGGATTAAACAATTTCCTGCTCTGAATAAGTAGTAAAAGTAAAAATAACCATGCTGAACAAAATTGAGATGAAGGTATTTATGCGTGAGGTTACCATGTGCTTTATCATTTCTCACAATTATAGACCATCATTGACTTTGGCTACCCAAGCCATAGTCCCATAGTGGCCTTTTTAAATAAGATATTTGTTTTTAAAGCAATACTAAAAATACCAGTCTTCATATTTGTCTTACTACCCTGCATAAGACTTCAAGAGGGTAACATTCTCTTTTATACATAATATTTGGCATTAGCTTTAATACTATAAATGACAACCTTGGTACATTTTATAAAAAATGGTCATTTTGAAAATAATGATCTCAATAGAATTGTATGTTTTTGAATAACTCACCTGATTGTTTGTATCTAAATTGTCTTTTAAACTTTCATTTCCAAGTCCTGAATCATCAGCATCAAGAAGGTTGTCCACAGGTACCTTTTGGCTTGGTTTTAGGAAAGTAAAGTCACTTTCAGAGGAATCCAAAGCAACACAAACATTGTATGAGTACGGCAGAGGCAAAGTTCCATTACTATATTGAGAAAGAATCCTGGGGTCAACTGGAGAATAAAGATTTGTACTGAGTGACCCAAGCGCTGTGGAAGATTTTGTTTCTTTACATTTTGAAATGATCACCAACATAACACTTAAAATGAACAAAAAGGTAATCAGTGCTAGGGCAATCACGAGATACATTTGCAAATTAGATGGTGAATCTTCATCAGTGAGTTGATTGTTGAGTTTGGGAGCCGCCTGCTGAAAATTATCTGCAACAATGAAACTTAAGGTAACGGTTGCAGACAGAGAGGGCAATCCATTGTCCTTCACCAGAACCACCACCTTATGTCTCAAGATATCCTTCTCTTGAAAGGCCCGTGATATCCTGATCTCACCTGTTTGTTGACTAATGCTGAAGGGAAGTGGTTCTGACACATGTATGAAATGATACGAGAGCCAAGCATTATGTCCCGAGTCAGCATCTACTGCAACCACCTTAGATATTAAGGAACCCTGTTCTGAGGAAAGAGGGACCAACTCAAAAAAAGCTAAACCACCATTATCTGGTGATGGATACAGTATTTGTGGTGTATTATCATTCTGATCCATAATATGGATAACCAGTGTTGCATTGCTACTCATAGAAGGAGATCCACAGTCTTTTGCTGCTACTTGGATTACAAATTCCTTGTGCTGCTCATAATCAAATGACCTCTGAGCATAGAGAACTCCAGTCTCTATATTAATGGAAAGAAAAGAAGATACTGGGGAATCTTCTGTATTCAAACTGGAAATTGAATAAATAACTTTAGCATTAATTCCAATATCAATATCTGAAGCTTGTATGCTGTAAATTGATGCTCCTGGTAAATTATTTTCATGAACATAGGCAAGAAATGTTGATTTCATAAATACTGGTGGGTTGTCATTAACATCTGATATTTCCAATCTGATGGTTTTCTTAGTGGAGAGTGGAGGAGATCCTCTGTCGGTTGCTAAAATTGAGATGTTATAACTTGATTCTTTCTCTCTGTCCAAACCACTTGTTGTGACAATTCTATAATATCTATTAGATGACGAAATTAACTGGAAAGGTGCTTTGTCAATGATATGACAGTCAACTTCTCCATTTGCACCTGAATCTTGATCATGGACTTCAATTAGGGCAATCACTGTGCCAGCTGCTGAGTCCTCAGGAATAGGTGTAGATAATGAGGTAACATATATTTCAGGAGAATTGTCATTTTCATCTGTTATTTCAATTAGTACTTTAGAGTGGGCCACAAGACCACCGCTGTCTTTTGCTTCTACTGAAAGTTCATACATTCTTGCTACCTCAAAGTCCACATTTTCATTTGTTGTAATTTCTCCATTTGTAGGGTGAATGTGAAACATACTGGTATAATGGGCATTTTCTGAAGTTTTTGCAAATGAATATGTGATCAGAGCATTGGATCCTTCATCTTGATCAGTTGCTTTTACATGAAGGACTGTAAAGTTGATTGGGGTGTTTTCGCTTATGCTTACTTTATATACATCTTGAGCAAATATGGGGAAATTATCATTCACATCAGCAATGGCAATTTTTATTAGTGCAGTGCCAGATTTCATTGGGTTTCCTCCATCTAGGGCTGTTAAAATGAGTTCATGAATATTCTGTGTTTCACGATCTAAAGGTTTCTCTAAGACAAGTTCTGGATATTTACTGCCATCAGATCTGGTCTTTTCACTAAGTATAAAGTGCGGATTATCACTGAGTTTATATGTCTGTACAGAATTAATACCAATATCTGGATCTTCAGCATTTTGCAAAATTAAGCGTGTTCCTAGTGAACTTATTTCAATAATTTCTAGTGCAACATTATTGTGAAAAAAATTTGGAGCATTATCATTGATATCCTGAATTTCAATGTGGATATTATAAACATTTAAGGGATTTTCAACCACTGCATCAAATGTTAGGAAGCAGGTAGGCTCTCTCCCACACAGTGTCTCTCTATCTATCCTATTCTTAATATACACATTTCCATTTCCTAAATTGACATAGAAATATTTTTCTGAAAAACTTGAAACAAGACGAAAACTTCTAAGTGAGAGCTGCTTAATATCTAATCCAAGATCTTTTGCAATATTTCCTATAACAGAGTCTTTTCTCGTTTCTTCAAGTATTGAATAACGAAGCTGTCCAGAGACTGAATGACAAAGACAAGAAAATAAGAAGAAAAATATTACTTGCCATCTGATTCCTTTGCATTTCTGTGAATCCTGGTTTCTCATTTCATTACTCATTAAAATAATTCAAATTAAATATTTTCTTTGGTGCAGAATTATTTGTAATCCAGTGTTTTGCTTGTGAGAGATTTCAAAAATGGCTATATTCCTTCTTGCAGATCTGCAGCGTGTGTGATGTTGAGAAAAGTACTAGTGGATCTCCAGCTCCATATTCTTCTCCTTATTGGTGAACA
>VKOC01024372.1:0-10249 GCA_009364415.1 Spea multiplicata | reverse complement strand
TAACTCCTTAAAGTGCAACAAGTTACGGCACCAAGATTTTTAAAGTCTGTACGAGCGACCAATAGAGTCGCTCATACAGACTTTTAAAATCATAATGCAGCAACTTATCTGACTGGTCTCCCTGTTCTATCAGTTAAATGTCCGTACAAGCAAATGTATTGGTCGTTCGTACTGACATTTAACTGACAGAGCAGTTGATGGCAGACGAGCCTCCTGCTGGCGACCAATAGAGTTGCTCGCACGGACAATTAAACTCCTGGTGCCAGAGCTGCTGCGGTACGCGTTAACCCCGTATGAAGAAACGAAGAAAAAACAAACACGAAGAATGTCCGAAGAGAAGACAGGAACGGGCGAATATTCGCGGAATACAAAGATATTTTTGCCGAAGACGAGCACGAAGACGAACACAAAGAGCCCCCTGGTGCCCACGTCTAGTAAAAACCACAACTCTTCTACAAATTCCCACTCTAGTCAATGAACCTCACAATAGTACTTTATTGGATAAAATTTGTTCCTTTTTACCAAACAACCAGATCACAGTTGTCATGGCCTGTTTGCTAACTGGGTGCTTATTATATGCTTTATATACCACAGAAGTCGTCCATCAATTGTAGATGGGCTCCCTTCAGGTTTTATTTACCTGTAGTGGTTAATCATTATACAAATGTTTTACACCCCTTTAAGTCATACAACATTTCAACCTTTAATCACCTGACTCACAAACCTTAACTCAATGAAGAAAAAAGTGCTACCGGGATGTTGCATGAAATTCACAATCAACCGTTCTGCTCTCACGCACAGTATATACTTCCTTCAGATGTGTCACATATGATTATGGCTTTTATTACCTTCATTTCATGACACATGTGCTTCCATACATATTTGTACCGTATGTAATATTTTTTTCTTAGTCATCTATAATTAGAATCTCAACTGCATACACATACACTCCCATACCATAAATGTTTACAACATGCTTTTACCTTGTCAAACTTTTACATCCATGTATTCTTTTTCCCTCTTTGTGGTAATCAAGGTTGCTCTAACGGAAGGAAATGATTATAATTATAAGATTATTTACGTAATCTTAAATAAAAGTCTTGTATTGTTTAATTGTGAAATTATTTCATACTTACCGTATTTTGAAAAGAATCGGGACATTATTATATATTATTAAATTATTCATTTGAAAGAAATAATCTTTACAAACGCTAGAGGTGCAATCTCTGCATATTATTAGTTAGAACAATCTTCAGTTTTGTTGACTTTTTTTGCATTTATGTACCATATCTCCGGTAAGGTAAAAATCTCTGTAACTCTGAAACGTCTATGAGGTAATTAGAACTAGCTCTAAAAATTCAACTCAACCTTTTGAAACTGGTATACCTGACACCTTAGTGTGCAGAACGGGACTTCGTCTTAGCCTGAATTGTAGGATAAAAACATCCTGTCTCCTGGGGACATTGTTTGCAGTGAGACTGAGCATTTCATTTCTCCGGCACCACGCTTACACCTAGCAATCTATTATTCCCATCCAGCACTGGAACATGAAGCCCATGCTAAGTAGTCAGTATGAATGGAATAAAAATGGCTAAAGGTTAAGAAAAGGTCTTGTTCATTGGATCCAGTATAAGCATGCTTTAGAAAAGGGCTAGACATAATGAAAGTCCGTGGCTGATGTTCAGATACAACTCACAAAATGCTCAGCAAATAGCTGATGGGATGATGATAATGGAGCAGAATCTGATGAATATAGCCATTCTAGACCACCACTCTCCTTTTCCCGTGTCGCTTGCCCCACTCCTGCTTAATATTCCTGGAAGTGATATAGTAGTATATATCTAACATTTGTACAATGAACCTGATAATGATGCCCACGGGGGGGCCAGTATGGGCTATAGTGGGCCCTGACTGTTGTGCGGAGGAGGGGGTAGGCTTTTTTGGTAGGAATTTTGGGGGTGGAGTTGGGGGAAGTGGCTGCTTTCCCGGGCTCAGGAACCATTCTTGTGGTTAGCTTACCTGGTTGTGTGTCCCACCCTCCCTCCCTTTTATTTCTTTCTGGGTTGGTTTGTGTGTTTTGTCACAGTCTGTGGGGTGGCAGCTTGCCAGGTATCCAGGGGGTTAATGTGGTGGTAAGTGAATGGTTGGTAACATCTGGTGGGAGGTTCTTGGCTGTCAGTGCTGGGAACCTCAGGTCAGGGTGGGGGCATCTGGGTATGTCCCTTCCTTAAGTGGTATTTGGTTATGGTACCTGGATTACTTGGCAAGCTTGGTGTGTTCATTGTGTTTATTGTATATATTTACATCTTTGTGTTTGAGTCATTGTCCTTGTTAACGCACCTATGTTTATTGTTTCAGGTTTTGGCGTGACAATGACTCTAATAAATAAAATTGGCTGTGGCCTTTTCTTATCCATATTCTATGGTGTGGTGTCATTATTGGGGTTTTTTAATGGGGAGTTAAGCCTAGCCCAGAAAATCGAAGCTACAACAGTCATTAGCTTGAATGTAACAACCCTCCCAAGTAGATTCACTGACAACAAAGTATATTATGACTATTCCAAGAGTTGCACAGAAGCCTCTCGTTAGATGGGGAATTGGGAATTGTCAGTAAGGCCCTCCACCATATTTAAATACATTATTATGTTAGGAAAAATAATACAACTGCAAGGTACCTAAACATATAAGCAGGAAAGCAGACTCCAACAGAAAACAGTCTTACCAACATTCGCAATACAGCAAGCTCAACTCGAGGACACAATCTGGAGATTCCTTGGCAAACAAACTTGACTACATTCGTCAACATTTCCCTTTTCTTTGTGCTTCTTCAAAAGAGCTTGGGCACAACATCTGAAAACCTCTGCCTTAAAACGTTTGTCTGTGAGAGACCTTACCAATACAGTACTACCTTGTGTGTTATTGCTTTGCTCAGTGATAAAATAAACTTATGGTGGGGGTGTACCTGGAACATTTGGCATCTGGGGGGATCCTGTATGTGGCACCTCCCCTCACTTTAAAGACACCCACAAAAAATAAATGATGGCAAGAATATTTATTTCACAAATTTGTATGCCAACTAGAAAAAGTTACTGCATAACTCCTATCACTATATACTAAACTAGACATGACGTTGTAGGCCTCTAACCCTGAAGCAGCCTGACTGTGTCACCTCTGCCCTGAAGCAGCCTGCCTGCACCACCCCTTCCCCTTAAGTAATCTGCCTGTGCCACCCCTGCCTCTTAACTAGCATGCCTGTGCCTGTGCCACCCCTGCCCCTTAAGTAGCCTGCCTGTGCCACCCCTGTCCCCTAAGTAGCCTGCCTGTGCCACATCTGCTCCCTTAACAGCCTGCTTGTGCCATCTTTGTCTCTGAAACAGCCTGTCTGTGCCACCTGTCCCTTTACTAGACTGCCTGTGCCACCCCGGCCCCTTAAGTAGTTTGCTTGTGCTATTGAGGGCTGTGTAGGCATTGGAGTGTCTGCCGTTTGTCATTTTTATTGTGTGTTTTGTGCATATGTTGGTTTTCTTGATAGAAGTCAACGCATGGGTTTGAAACTACAAGATATACCCACACCACATGACTAAAACACTCAGCGATTAATGGATTGTTTCTTTTGGATTTCTTATTACAAACAATACACACAGTGTTTTGTATATGAATGTTGATCATTCTGCTGCAATATATTGAATGCAAAGTATGATGTGTCATGTAATCACAATGATCTCACTAACTGCCCTCCTCTGTGTTTGCTCGGTCACGTTGAGCTTGTACACTGCATTGGCAATATTCACCTTATCACCAGCTGAATGACAATTTGGTTGGAGGCTTTTTGTTCACAGCATAAGTAAAAGACGCAGCATTTTAGCTCATTGCTTTTACTAATGGGGCCATTACACATCTTTAGCTCTACCGGAGTCTCTGTGACCGTGTGCTGAATAAGCGCACTTAATGACTTACGTCAGTATGTGGTGTTCTAAACGCAATGTAAACCTTATAGAGAGGGAAAGTAAGAATAGAGGGGTGTTTATAGGGAATTAATATGAACACATCTGCCACCCACAGTACCATGCTGTCAATTTTAATCACAGGATCAGCTCATCACACATACAGTGTATAAGAATTAGCCAATAAATGATTTCATTAAATTCACATTTTCAAGCTTTGTGATTCCGTAATGACAGAAATATGAAAGCATAATTACTCTACAATTATTCATAGATATACCACTACAAACAAGAATTCACAAAAGTATTATTCAACACTATATACCGTAATTACACAATGTCCTGGAATAGCCGTGGAAATTGATCATTGAAGGTGTCACATACCTCCTAAAATTTCAAATGACCAAACTAGTTTTAAGGAATTTTTGGTGTGGCTGGGGTGATGGAGCTTTACCAATGTAATAAAAACATTTGGGTCCAGAAGAGTAACAGGAACCGTGCCAAGGGTAAAAGATTAATTTTGGAATCTGCTTGCAGTCAAAAGCCCTCAGATGCACAAGCAATCAGAAAAATAAAAGCTGAAGATGAAATCATGAAGGGGTTAATGCTAAATTCTATATTTGTGAAATAGGCAATAGTATTAGTATTAAATAAAAGGAATATCCCTCCTTTTTTCCGCTCTTAGTAATTTGAAATATTACGTTTGTCTCGCCTTGAAGTATCCATTGTTACTGATACACATACTCTTTGTCTATTGCTTTTGATCATTCTAAATGTTCTCATATCTTTTTGCAGCATTTGAATTATACCTGATGGCAAGCACTACTGTTGCTAAGTCATTGCTTTGGGATTCTTTTACTCAAATACATGCCTCCTGAGCTGTCAGCGCTGATATTGCAGGAAGGGAATACCTTAACCATTATGGCAGGGGCAAGTTATGATGCTGTTGTATACAATGTATCTGTTGGTGATGATGGTCCCCATTGACATAAGGTACGCCAAGCCATCAGTGCACGGCAATCTTTAAATTGAGCAGATTTTAATGCCACTGGACCAGTTACTTTGTCTTTGGCTGCCACTGCAGCTTGCCCAGGGCTGGCCTTGCACTCAACGCCATCCTATACTACAATGCACCACAATGATCACAAAGTAATGAATTATAAATGTACAAGCTACATAGCTGCAGTTTATATGGTTGAATACAGATATCCCATAAGTAATTGGAACATTTCAATTTGGCTGGTGCAATGCATACAGACAAAACATTTCCCTATTTATTGAGCAACTGGAGTATGCTGGCCCATCAATTAGGTGCCTGGATTTCTATAAACTATATATGACGGGCAGTATCATTGATACTTAAGTATTTTCCTGTCTTTGTAGTCAATATAACGAAACGTATAAGACATAGATTTAAGACAAGGAGAACTCACAAAGACCTATATATATAAGCGTAAACCAGATTAATTCTTATAAAATATAATTCTAATACAATTCAAAGGGTTTAAATCTAACCCTGGTGTCACTGGTGTGTAAAAGACAATCATCAGCATTGTACAGGCATACCTCTTTAAGGCATACAGACTTTAAAGACACTTGGGAGTAAGGACATAGTTGCAGCCACTTCCCTGTTTATGTACACTTGGTTAGCGGGGAAACGGACACATAACAGCATGACGGCAGATCATCAGTACGTCTTGAGCATATTTTGCACGCTTCGCTTTTGTTGGTGGAAATGACCTAATGGTTGCAGTGCAGTACATGCATTGATACGTGAAAAAGGTAGTGCTTCACTTTAAGTACACTTTCACTTTACATACATGCTCTGAACCCCATCGTGTACATAAACGTGGGGTGTGCCTGTAGTTGGCAAATGATGCATTTGAAATGAAATTATGGTCAGTCTCTGGTGAGTAACATTATTTCAGCTTTTCCTGTGTCTTGGTGTTAACATCTGTTATTATGAGCGCTCTATCTCCCAGCACTATCAATCAATGACACGTGTAAGTGTGTGGTATGTGTGACGTACATGCAGACCCAAAACTTTTATAAAGGGAACACACTTTCTCTGAGGTGATAGAAAACCAGGTGTCTCCCAACTAGCCTCCCATCTTCCTCACACAAAAACATATTAATATTTTAATCACCTCCAGATGTGCTTCTATAGCTCAGTCCCTCTTGAGCCTTTTGCAGGTCACTTATGCCAAAAAAACCTGAATATTTAATAGATTTAATCAGGCTATAAAAACAGCAAACCAGGAGGGGCGTGGCTGCCAGCCGACCGAGATGGACGTGTAACTTGGTTGCTCCGCTGACCCACTGCCAAAGCTACTTCAAAACGGCGATTCCTCGCTAAAATGGGGAAACATTCTAAGGCGACGGCTACTCCTAAACACCCTCACCTTAAGGGTGGTTCAATGCCGACCTCCGTGAAGTCCTTTTTTCACAACTTACCCGATACTGACTCTCGTGATTCCGCGGATAAGGCCTCACCACCTGGCAGCCCTGGAAGTCAGGCCTCGGATCTTCCTTCTGAATCCGGCCGGGATCCGCTGCATCTGCAATCACAGAATATCGGGGATGACTGGAGGGTCTCCCTGAAAGATTTGCCTACTAAAGCTGATCTCATTTCTATCATTCGTGAAACCCATGCCCCGTTACAGGCTGATCTATCTGAGATCAAACGGGACCTCCAACAAATCGGTGACAGGGTCTCCCTGTTGGAAACAGATGCGACTACCACCCGTTCAGCGGTGGATGCTGTCACAGATCAGTTACATCTCCAGGCCACGACTATTTCTCGTCTAACGCAGAAAATTGAGGACCTTGACAATAGGGGACGCCGCTCTAACCTACGGATCAGAGGGATCCCGGAGTCTGTTCTGGGACCTGAAGTTGCTGTGGTGATTACGGGCCTCTTTAACCGCCTGCTTTGCCAGCCTGAGGACGCGGTGATTAGGTTTGATCGGATTCATCGAGCTTTAAGGCCTAGACAACCTGACGATCGTCCACCCCGTGATATAGTGTGCTGCCTCACGGAATACGCTACCAAAGAAGCCATTTTGGCCGCGTGCCGCAAGACCAGATCCTTGGAGTGGGAAGGCCACGCGGTGCAGATATTTCCTGATCTATCCCCCATCACACTACAATATCGCCGGATGCTGCGACCCCTCACCTCTGCTTTGCGAGATGCCGCCATCCCCTATCAATGGGGCTTCCCATTTTCCCTGATGGTTCGCAAAGGGCCGGATCGCTTTATTGTGCGTCGAGCTGATGATATCCCGGGATTGCTTGAGAAGCTAGGCCTACCGGAAGTACAGGTTCCTGATTGGGAATTTTCCTATGCTGTGCCACCCAAGCTGAGCGACTCAGCGCCCGACTGGATCTCTAAGCCACAAAGGCGGCGTAAATCTAGGCTGGATAGATCGGCCCCCATCTCATCATGAGACCTCTGCGTGTGCACCGATCTCTTCGCTGCGGCCTTCGGATCTATGCTCATTTCGTGCTGTCACCGTGAAGCTGTTCCTCACCGGCTCTTTAACGTCGCTGTTCTCCTGGGCCTTTTTGGCCTGCATCTCGCTCTCCTGCTGCCGGACCGTACCTTCACCGCGGGACCTTTTCGGTTGCCGGTACCGCTGTGTGATTTACCTTCACCGGTGTCTGGGCAAGGTGATGCCTGCACGTGAGAACTGAACTTTTTCCATGATTATGAACTGGTTGTGTTTTCTTATCTTTATTGGTGTGGGTGATTCCTTGTGCTGTTTCTGTTTTTCCATTGCACAAGCCTTATTGTTTTTTTTATATATATACGTCTCAAACACACTTTGGTAGAAATGGCTATTACTACATATGCCGCTCTGTTGTTTTATTGCACCTACACTCTACATTATCTCTTGCGGGTCCTTTGCGTAGACACCGATCTCTTCACTGCGGCCCTCAGATTTGTGTTTATTCTGTGCTGTCACCGTGAAGCTGCTCCTTATCGGCTATTTGTCGTCACTGTTTTCCTGGCCCTTATGGGCCTGCATCTTGCTCTTCTGTTGCTAGTCTGTACTTTTACCGCGGGACCTTTTCGGATGCCGGTGCCGCTGTGTGACTTACCTTATCCGGTGTCTGGGCCCGGTGATGTCTACACATGAGAACTAACCTTTTTGTTTTACATGTTTATGAATTGTTTTTGTTTTCTTATCTTTCTTGGTATGGTTGCTACCTTGTGCCGCCCATGTTTTTCTGTTACACACGCCATTTTGTTTTTTTATATACATCTTAAACACACTTTGGTAGAAATGTCTACTTATACATATGCCGTTTTGTTGTTTTATTACACCTATGCTTTACACTATTTCTTGCAGTGGGCAGTGAAGCCTACATCTCAGTGACTTTTGTTGCTCGACTTCTAGTTGCTACCTGTTTAGCCCCCCGAGCCACCCATCCTGGTTCCCTGTGTTCCAGGTTTTCGGTTTTGTCCAATGTCTGGACTATATGGCTCTCCTGCTGTTGGGCACTTTTCCTCTTGGTGCCTACTCTGTGGTATTTCCACGACTTGTTATGGTTTTTGTTTCTTTTGTTTCCTTTTGTATGGTTACGTTTGTGCTGGCGCGTGTCGTCTGTCCCTTAAGCTCTCGGTCCTCCAGGTGTCTTGTGAATGCAACCTGACAAATTGAGATTTACCACCCTTAATGTTAGGGGCCTCAATAAGCCTGAACAACGCTCCCATCTGATCCATTTCCTCCGCTCTACGAAATCTAAAGTGGCCTTTATCCAGGAAACTCACTTTAAGGCTGGGAAGGAACCGAAATTGTATTCTAAACATTTTCCTTTGCTCTACACATCTTGTTCCCCCGATTCTAAAACTAAAGGGGTTGCCATCTTAATTCACAAATCCTTGCCGTTCCAGCATGTAGACACCTGGAGAGATTCGGAGGGCAGATGCATCTTCATAAAAGGCTTTGTTGCCTCCCAAATGGTGACTCTGGCCTGTATATATGCCCCTAATCGTGACCAAACTAAGTTCCTGGTGTCGACCCTTCATAAATTTGCTGAATTTCAGGAAGGTATTTCTCTCCTGGGGGGTGATTTTAATATGACGCTAGACCCACGACTGGACAGTTCCTCGGGACGTTCCTATATCCCTTTTTCCCGCATTGCCCAGGTTAAAAAAGCCCTGCACGCTGTACAACTCGCTGATGCCTGGCGTATTCAGCACCCCTCTACGAGGGATTATACGTATTTTTCACCGCTGCACTCTCGATACACCAGAATTGATGCTATTTATATATCCCACTACCACTTACCTATGTTGTACTCCTCCAGTGTTGGCCCTGTCACCATAGGGGATCATGCCCCTGTACATGTTACTCTTTCCCTTTCTTGTCTCCCTCCTCGGTCGTGGTGCTGGAGGCTCAACGAGTCACTGCTTTCCACTCCGGCTAACGTTCAAATTTTAGACAGGGTAATTAGGCAATATTTCACGGACAATATATCTGCCCAAGTGCCCTTCTCCACTGTCTGGGAAGCCCATAAGGCGGTAATACGGGGCCATTTGATCCAAATGGGGGCGAACCTTAAACGTGTCCGTTTGGGAGAAATCATACGTCTCACTAATGACATAGCTAGATTGGAAACTACTCACAAAATGACCTTAGATCCCGCTCTCATGGTCCAACTGGGGGCTTTGAGGGAACATTTGGCCTCCCTAGTTAATAGCCACACTAAGAGACTATACCTTCTAACACGTAGCCATTTTTATGAATCGGGGGATAAGGCTGGGAAACTCCTTGCTAGGGCCCTGCGGGCTAAGAGGGCTCTGTCCTTTATCCCAAAGATCAGGGACCGCTCTGGTAGAGTATTGCATTCCACACCTGACATAGCAGCCTGCTTCCGTGATTATTATGCCTCTCTTTACAACCTGCCTCCTGCCCCGGGTTCGACCCCCTCCTCTCGGATGACTCTGCAGCAATATTTGAATAAGCACTTACCTCACCGCCTTTCCCCGTCGGTTGCTTCTCTCCTTGAAAGCCCGATTGACCTTGCTGAAGTGGTGTCGGCCATTAAATCCCTGCCAAACGGCAAGAGCCCTGGTCCTGATGGGCTTACAAAAGCGTATTACCAGAAATTTAGTTCTTCTTTAGCCCCACGTTTGGTTACTTTTTTTAATGGTCTGGCGAAGGGTGAGCACTTCGACCCCCACACTAATACTGCACATATTACAGTCATATTGAAACCCGGCAAGCCGGCGGATCTTTGTGAAAGCTACCGCCCTATTTCCTTGCTCAATACGGATGTCAAGCTTTTGGCGAAAATTTT
>VKOC01024369.1:0-12396 GCA_009364415.1 Spea multiplicata | reverse complement strand
ATATATTTTTTATATATATACATTTTATTTTTTTTTGTCTTTTTTAAAAAAAGAATTAACATTTTTTTTCAACTTGGAGGTTCCCCTGATAGTGACATCAGTGGGAAATGATTTTTACATTTTACTAGTTTTTTACTATTTTTTTTCTAATTATTATTAATTTTATTTTATTTTTTAATTTATTTTTACTAATCACACTGTGATTAGAAAGCTGGGCTCCATTGACTTGCATGGTGAATGCAGTACCTGTATTCAACCTGCAAGTGGAGCCAAAGTTCTCTAGATGGTCTGGACCATCTAGCGAACTTTTAAAATTTGTGGTTCCTGTTAGAGAACGGCGGCCATCTTCCTTGATGGCGAAGACTGCCGGCAGCTGCGGCTGTGACCGCTCTCCGGAGCGGTCACAGCCCAACAAAAGGTTAGTGTTTGGTGTCGCTGGATGCCTCCTGATCGAGGCATTCCAGCAACACCATTTAAGTTTAGGAGGCGATCGTCGATCGCCTCCTAAACGCTTTTAAAACGGGCGTCCGCCGCCATACAAAGTATGGCGGCTGTTGACGCCCCGTGGAGGGGCCAGAGATGGCCCCTTCGTTCCGATCGTGGCGTTGCTGAATGCCTCGAGGTCGAGGCATTCAGCAACGTTTTTTGGGTGCAGAAAGCGAAAACAGATCGCTTTCTGCACCCGTTTAATGACGTGCCGGTCCTGGCACGTCAATTGTCGTAAAGCACATGCTTTTGCGTGTCGTGCCAGGACCGGCAATTGTCATCAAGGGGTTAAAGGCATACTCTTTTAGTCCTAAAAGAGTTTTTGTCAGATATAAAATTGTACTATATCCCAATATCTAATTAAATTGACATTCTGAAAAAATTCTGGTGTGGCCTCATGCCACACACGCATGCACGCACGCACGCACACACACACTGTAGCACTCATGTAGATCTAGAAGAGGATCATCGCGGCAGAAAATGGAGAAAGCTGCCCCCTAGCGGTCGATAGGGGACACTGCTACAGATGGAGCTGAATGTAGTACACGGATACAGCAAAGGCAAAGCAGACACACTGGCATAGAGCAGAAGAATCAGAACCCAACTGTGGTCAGGAGCGCCCCGCTCTCATCTACCAATGTTCGTGGGGGCGCAAGTGTTGGAACTGGGAGGACCTGCTGACAGCTCCTGCTATCGAGACGAGGAAGGGGCTGAGCGCGAGGACTGCATCTCAGCTCCCCTGCACGAGCAGCCACCAGGACCCCCCCCTGAGCATATAAACATACATGCATACACAATCTAACCTCATACACTTACATACACACACAACCACTATAACAATATACACTTACACATATATCTATCTGTCACGATTATGCTGGACTATTAAGGAAGGTCGTCCCCGCAGAAGTTCTTCTGCCCAAACTACCGCTACTGAGAAGGAATATCCCAGCAGCCGCAGTCCAGGACTTAGACGATCCCAACAGTGTACAACCTCCCACCAGCTGGAGATAGGTTCTGAGCGGCAGCAGCCGCAGCAAGGCGCAGCACGAAACAGGAGCACAATGCGGGTAATCAGGAGAGCCAGAGGGTCAGATACACGGAGCAGGTAGTCAGCCAGGCCAGAGGTCAGTTGCACGAAGTGGATAGTCGGACGAGCCAGGGGTCAAAACCAGAGATCACAAACAAAGGTACCAAATCGTAGAACAAGGGAGAATCAGGCAAGCCAAAGGTCAAAACAGGAAACTGGATAACATGAGCAGTAATACAAAACTTAAGACCACAACAGGGTGCTTGTGAAAGGCACAGCCGGCTTTTAAAACTGGCGCCATTCCACAAGCCCCTCCCAGACCAGAGACAAAACCACGCCCCCCAGACGTCCGTCACTTCTCCTGCAACGTGCAGCGTGCCCGGGAGGCGGACCGACGACCGGAGGGCGGGTAAGTAGCTGAATCTTCCCCCTGGTACACCTCGGGCGGAGGATCGTCTGCTGCCCGGGGAGATGTTCTCCCGGGACCTGCGGACAACCCTCCGCCCGCTACTTCCCCCTGTGTTGCGAGTGGAGGACTGCCCGCCGTCCCGAACAGGCCGGCGTTCGGGAAGCGAGGCCAGTCCTCCTCCCGGCTGCGTCCGGAGCCGGGATCGTGACACTATCTATCTATCTATCTATATATATATCCTAGCTCTAATTCTTTTATGAGAGCTATAAGTTTATTTGTACTGTTTATTACCTACTGTGAAAGTAATTTTCTGTTTTAAATAACTTTGTTTTTAGTAATTTATTTAAATATATTTGAAAATAGTTAATATTATACTTAAGATGTTGTTTGCATTATTCAAACTATATCGCTGCTTACTGGTCCCAGTCCATTACATCATGTCATGGGCCACAATGATATTAGATACTATATGTATCGTATTTAAGACTAATGTGTTTTTCAAATTTACTTTAAAATGAAGGGTCTGTCCCCATTCTAAACAAACAATATTGGTCCCAGAACCTGACATGTGTTATGTGCCCAAATAAGTCATTATAAAATATGGGGCTGGTATTAAATTTTTCCTGGGTTGGTTTTAATTCCCATTTTGGTCCTGAGCAGTGGTCCTGCTGCTGATTGGTGGCTGCTGTTAGCCATGGTCGGTGACAATAGCGGAGGATATATTATTATGTCCTTGGCCTTGACGCTAGTTTTGTGGAGCCGTAATATTAAGCCCTAATGCCCTGTGGGATAGATTGACACCACTTCCATATTAACAACTAGGAAAAGCAGCAGAATATAGATCGGACCAGTCTTAGTACAACAAACTTAATAGTGTGTTGGATTTTTTTCCAGGGTAAGCATTTTCTGCTGGTAATTTCTGAATATATCATTACATGGTGTACTGTATTTTGACCATGACACCAAAATACTCTTGGTATTTGCTGTGTGGTGAGTGATTCTTGGTTCAAACATGATTTTCCATTTCTCTTGGACTAATAAAAACAATGTGTATTACATATACTTCCTTCCAGATCCTACAGGGTAAAAGTATTCTGTTGAGCAACAGATAGTAGTAATTCATATGATTTTCCTCTAACTGTTCATTAAGTAGAGGACACCGCATTCCATGGTCATGTCCCAGATAAACATTTAAATGTTCTGTAATATCATAAATGCAACTGATATGGCATTACATAACCTTCATTCTCTGTAATTAATGACTTATTTGCTGATCTAGTCTTGCCATTATTATATTCCAAGAAGAGAGTTATTTAAATTTCAAATAACACTTACAGAACTGGATTGCTGTATAATGAACTGGAATATTGTGATACCAAAGGACGTGCAATTACTAAAATTTTACATCAATAACAAATATTGAGATTAATTCAGTAGTGAAAGAATAACTTAAAGAAATACTTTGAGTATCTTATATTTTTTAGGCTTAAATGTATTGAAGAATATTAAGAATTCAGTAAATGGCTTCATTATGTTTGATATAATGATGAGAAGAGTCCTAGGCCTGACCAAACTCTACCCTCTCCAACTTTCATCTTGCGGAGCTGTCCCCTCTGTGGTTGTCTACAGAGGCCACAAAGTGGTTTTGTATTTCTTGTATTTTGCTAGCATTGAAAGAATCTAGCAACAGATCTTTGTTTGTTGAAAGAACATTATTTCCTTACCAGACTTGTTGATGGGAATGCCCATCCTATCAAAAGATAAATTACATTTTTAAAATTTAGAATTACAGAAATATATCTGTAAAATGTACTTACTGCAAGTCAACCTAAAAATAGGGGTGTTTGATAATATTACATTTATGCTATTTTGAGCAGATATGCTTCTCAGCCATTATAAAAGTTTAAAAACACCTTTATGACAGGAAAAGGGCTATGTCATAATAATGTTAGGTTAAACACTGTACAATTACAGTACAATCTGCTTTATGAAATCACTGCTCTATGGGGCATGTACATCCTCTCCGAAAGTACCTTGATCATAATTTCTATACAGCTACTGTACTGTATATTTTTCCATGTATATTTTTATTGTACCTCTTATTTTATTGTAAATGTTAAATTGTTAAGTACATCTTGTAGTGCTATATGAATAAAAATATGCATGCATACACATGTAATGAAACAGAAGTATAGTAATTACTGTACCCCCACCCCCCAAAAATATGAGCCAATTACCTATGGAAATGACGCTGCACGGTTACTTAGGGAAAACAAAACGTATCGTATTAAAAGTTATTGTATTAAAAGTTATTGTATTAAAATCCCCATAGCTTGTGCTTATGGCAAAACAACTAGCATATTTGATCAATTTCCTGTTATCAACCACCCTTACAAAGTCCACTTCAAAAATGAAAGGAAATAATGTGAAAGACCAATTATATAGATCACGAGATGCCCCCACTTGTGGAAACGTAATATCTATAGCGTTCATATATAGAACTGTTCAATGTATACTTTGGGAAAAGGGAGAGACATACTATGTCTGGATGATGAAGAGTATAACATAGCTTGTTGCAAGAAACAGAAGAAATGTAATAAATAAATAAATGAACAAATAATAAAAATAGGACACTTCTAGCCAAAATGTCATAACATAGCATTAGAAATAAATAAAATAGAAACACTACATCTGGAATGTGGATTACATTGCATGAGAAAGAAAGAACAAAATGCAAAGAATTGTTGGTAGTAAAATGTAAATGAATATAGGACGTCTTTATGATGATCACCAAGGGAACATCTGCATAACACATTGTGAAGTCTGCAATGGGGATCTACCCTTTTGTTAAGGTCAAAGATATTTTGCAATGTAAAGTATTATATATAACAAGGGAAGCTTTAAAATCGCATATACACTTATACGGTACAATCTCAGGTATAATGCGTACACTAGAAAAGGTCACTGGCTGATGATTGGTGAGACTGATAAAGGATCAGTGACCTAAACAGTCATTAATTATTGGTCAAATAACAACGTATGAGGGTAAAAGCTGTAAAATAATAATACTGTAAAATAAAGACTGTAATCACCCTTGTAAGTGACAAGTTTAAGCCAATCAAAAATCAGTGACCCAAAATGTCACCAGTGATCCGACAGTAAACAGTTACATAATTAAAATGTAAAAAATAACAAGTGTGTGTATATGTGTTTTTTTTATCTTGCTGCAGAGTGTAACTGACAGCAACGGACCTGGAAATAGCTTCCAGGTCAGTTCTGTTGAAGATTTTTTGTCATAGGAGCACAGCATTGATTGTGAATTGAAGACACAAACTTTAGCCCCTTCATTAACCCCTTAAATATTTGTCTAGACGTAATATTGAGTCGACCAAAGAGCTAAATTGTCAGTTCTGTCAAAATGAAAACATTAAAGTTAATATGGCTACATATTGAAACAACGTAGAGTAAATTCCCATTACAGAGTGAAAATGGTCCGGAAGCATGTATGCAAGGAGTTTTTACTATGACTCACAGAAAAAAATATGACTTTAGCCGTGCAAAGAAGATATTTTTATAGGGATTACCCAAGGACATCTATGGGAATGGTGCTTATCCTATGCTAGATATCCTGTATAACCTATCACCTTAGGCCCCCCTTAATACTAAGAAGAAAAGTAGATTCATCAGTTTTTCAGGTGGATCCTACTAAGGGTGTTCTACATGGGCTCAATGTGCAATGCCAAAATTTCTCATAAGATGATTATATGTAAAATGATCATAGAACATTGATATATTGTTATCTCTGTGGGCCAAGCTTCCTGATTTTATATAATGTAATAAAACAAAAACTAGAACAGAGGTAATGGGTTAATGTCACACCAACTATGAATGTTGTAGACCTCATAAACCATCATGAAATATTGTGGATGAGAACATGGCTTTTTTACCTATGTGGTATATAGGCTAACTAAAAATTGGGTTCTCCTGGCTAGAATTCACCCTGAATCTCAGGGGACTCATTTAGAACCTTATCCTGTACAGCCTTGCCCTATAAGTAGCTGCTGCTTGACTCTGCCATTGGCTCTCTGCTCTGTTGTTACTTGCAGTGCCCTGGCTGAGGGTTATCCAGCCAAGTGCCCTGTCTGAGGACTATTCTGCCACGTTCCCTATCCAAAGGGTATCCAGCCAAGCATCCTGTCCGAAGTCTATCCAGCCAAGCACCCTGTCCGAAGGCTATCCAGCCTAGCGCCCTGTCCGAAGGCTATCCAGCCTAGCGCCCTGTCTGAGGGCTATTCTGCCAAGTTCCCTATCCAAAGGCTATCCAGCCAAACGCCCTGTCCGAACTCTATCCAGCCAAGCACCCTGTCCGAAGGCTATCCGGCCTAGCGCCCTGCCCGGAGATTAATGTTTTAATATCAGTACAAAACAAGTAAATTATTACATTGTCTGGCATTCAGAAATAGGCACATTCAAATGAAAGTGTATTAAAACGGTAAGAAACATTGTCTTATTGCAATCATTCTGTTAGCCTCCAAGAAAAATTTAAAAATGACAAACTCAAGTACCTTGGTTGTTTCAAAACTAATATTATCAGCATAGTAATAGATGAAATGCTCCAATCAATAGTAATATTCCATTGGTTCCTATACTTATAAAACCACTTTGTTACTTTCCACTTTTTTCTACATATTTTATGGCACTTAAGCTTGCCTACCCAGCCCATGCTTGGCTAAATATAACACATCTTTGAGTAAACACCCGGACATTATTTTGGGATTATAATTAATTAGCATATAAATTATTTGGCAGACAGAATAAAACTTTTCTTTTCATGTTGTTTTCTCTTATAATGATCTTAAGATCTTATTGCATGATTAACTTCAAAGACCTGATTAATGAGATTGAAATTTAAGATTTTATATGTTTGAACTCTATGCAAAATTGAGTTATGTACAGCACTGGGTGTTGTGAGATCATGCTTATGAAGCTCAGCAGTTACGAATATATGTCAGTCCGGAGTACAGCCAGCAAAAGTGTTTCTTATATCAAATCCATAAAATAAACATGAGAGTGCTGTTAGTAATCCCTGCAAAAGGTGAAGCAAAGCAATGCTCAGAAGGGATAACTACTTGTCAGGACCCGGGCAAACAGGTCTGGTAGGAGTCCATGTGCAGGGGATACGGGGGATTCTGTCTGTACCCCTTTATTCATGATAACAGAGAGATAGGTACAGACAGACTAGCAGAACTGGAAGGCCAGAGAGGACGGGAGGAGCAGAGACAGAGAGACGGGGAGCAGAGGCAGAGAGATCGGGTGCAGGGTACAGGGCCTCAGGTGCGGGCCCACTGGCAGGTAAGCCACTGGTCAGGTTCAAGCACAGGTACAGGCTCGGGTGCGGGCCCACTGGCAGGTAAGCCCACAGGCAGGTTCAGGTCCAGGTACAGGTTCAGACGAGGCCCACTGGCAGGGCGGACGGGAACGGAGGCCCACTGGCAGGGCGGACGGGAACGGAGTACTACCGGGCCAGGCACGTGTACAGGTTCATGCACGGGTACAGGCTTATGCTCGGGTACTGGATCATGCACGAGTACCGGCTCAGGCACAAGTACAGGAATGGGTTCAGGCACAGGCACGGGTTCAGGCACAGACACGGGTTCAGGCTCAGGTTCAGGCACAGGCTCAGGCAGGAATGGGCACAGGCAGGAACGGGCACAGGCTCGGGCAGGAACGGGTACAGGCACGGGTTCGGGCACAGGAACGGGTACGGGCACAGGAACGGGTACGGGCACAGGAAGCGGCTCAGAGGAAAGCAGTCCTACAACTTCAATGCCAAGGCCCTGACTGAAGGGCAGGGTAGATCTTTTAAAGGCAGAGCTTCACTCAGGCAATGAGGAACAGCTGTACCTGATAATGAGCTCCAGAGCACTCCAGAGGGAGGCCACTAGAGGTAGCAGATAGAACAACCACATGTATGATACAGCCAGGGTTCAGGCAGCAGAGAGCGGACCCTGACACTACTGGAGGTCTAGTACTAGGTTTCCTGTAAATCCAAGTTGTCGCATAAGGAAACCTGGTGTCAATCTTAAAGAGGAATGTTTCGTGTAAAAAATGAAAAAATAAGGTGCTGTATACTAATGCAGGTTAAAACCTGGGTTTAACACATTTTCTTCAAATAGACATCCTTTATATGCAGACATGGAGGCTGGCAGTTTAAGTCATATATTGAGCGACTTTCACACACCACTGACTGAGCTGATTCGTTGATGCAAGAACATGCTCTGTATGACAGCAGTTGTTTTTAGGGATGGGGTACTCATGAGATCAGGTTACCTATCTGGTGTAACAATGCTTGGTGTGAGTGTAGGTTACACCCGAATAACAGAAAATATCTGAACGGGCATTCAGGCATGCTATGGTAATTGTGTCAGTTCTGACCAATGGCATACATGGGAGGGGGTAAGTCCTCTCCAGGGGCTACTCATTAGGGGGTTAAAAACTGACACACATGAGCATGGATGTGTATGTGAAAGTGTGTGTGAGCATGGATGTGTATATGTGTGTTAGTGCATGAATGCATATGGGTAAATGTGTCAGCATGAATGTAAATATGTAACATATTTTGTCGTTACAATTCTCAAAGAAAGCTTCACCATTGGCCAAACTCATAAATGTTTTCCATAGTCGCCCGAATGAGTCCCACCCCTTTTAGTATCTATTTTGTCCCAGTAATACCATCATGCATCTGATGGCATTACTACCAGCTTTTGCAGGATCATTTAAATACCACAAAACCTTTGCAGGGCCCCAAATGTAACAAATGTTACAAACACTGTTGCCAAAGGTATTACGTGTACAAACCACATGTATGATGAAAAATATCCTATTACCAGGTATTAGTTAAATACAAAATACAAATAAGTTACCGTCCTAAAAGAAAAGGCTAGTTTTATTAGATTTCCTGGTTTCCCGGTAAGGTCTGGTAGACATTTTTTTAGCGAGCTTTTAAAAAGATATTTGTACAGTCTATAGCAATCTATCTGCAACAAATTCCCGGCAGACGTCTTCCAACCAAAAAATGATGGTAGCTACAACACAAAGAGATCTGTTTTCCCACTGACATAGTATGTGATTGAATAAACATTCCTCACTGTGCAAATCTTATGCTACAATGCTACGTTTGTCAAGTTTGATAATTTGACACATTTGTCTTAATCTGTTACACAAAACACTTACAGTTGATTGTGAGTATTGGCTACAGCTGCTGGGAAACATCAGGAAAATTAAAAACGCATGGCTGTACCATTCAAGCTCCCTGAGATACAAAGGTGTTAAAATCTGTCGCCAATGTAGCATGATGGTTGGAAACATAAATCTCTATGTAATTTTATTCAACTGGTTAGTATTCATTGTATCAGATGTCCTACATACTCAATGGAGTAAGGATTCTTAATTTGATTTTAAATTCAATGTTTATTTAATAAAATATTAAATATGGAAATATTTTTAAATATTAAAATTAAATGACTCTTCCTTATTCCGTGTGGCTAACATCTGCATCCTCACCTGCCTAGCAGGTATCTGAGCCATTCGTGTTTAATTGTTAACCCCTTAAGGACAATGGGCGGTCCCTAAAGTCATTGAAAACAATGCATACATGTACGGGCTTTGTCATTAGGGGGTTAAAGGTTGTGCACAGTAGAGTTGGCAAATGAAAACATAGGCACATAGATTTTCACAGCACGCACGCCATTTGCCCCATTTTGTCTGTCTGTTTTGTTCCTGCTTTAAAGACTTAAATCTTGTCTTAGGTTTAAGATAGCCATGCGGCTATCCTGTGCAAGCTTAAATTCTCTGTAAACATCAACCACTTCTGCTGGGAGGCTGTTCCACTTATCTACTGTGACGGGAACCTTCTACTTTTACATTATGACTTCTTGTTCTAACTTTTCTCCTGTACTTTTCTTTATATATTTAAAGTTACATTTTCACATGTCATCTCCCTCTTATCTCCTCCAAGCTATACGCACAGGTTGGACTAAATGTTTAACTCTTGTATGTACTATTGCGCTTTTGGCAGCACCTAGATTGCACACATAGGACCTGCCGTGACTTGCCCAGATTGCATTCACAGGACCTACCCAGCACTCAGATTGCGCCCACAGTGGCCTCATCTCTGAGTCTTGGGTCTCTTCCCAGTCTGGCTCACATGTTCCCTTTATTCAATCTATAACCTTTAGGCCGAAAACAGGAACAGTAAAGGATAGACTGTCAGAATACACTTATACAGTACACTTACAAACCCCTCCTCATTATCTCTCCCCTATATCTGTCTTGTTTCTCTCTACCCTATCTCTCCCCATCACTCACATTTTCCTTTCTCATACCCTTCATGGCACGCAGCAGTGAGGTTGGACACACTCCCCGTTAGAGAAGATCAGTGCCACAGAAGAGGCACCCCCAAGCTATCTGCTCTTGCCTATAGGTAGCGCAGGCCCTGATTGTATCATTTGAGTGCTAGAGGTTGAACAGTAATTTGTACATAATTATAGTGGATGTAGCTAGATAGATAGATGAAGAATAAAGCAGATTATTATTATTATTATTATTATTATTATTATTATTATTATATCACCGTCATATTCCACAGTGTTATGCAATGAGTAAACAGGACATAACAAGTAGTATATAACATAACAATTTGACTTATAACAATTTTCAGCTTATGATGCAAGCCACTGTCTATGTTGTATGATAGTTCTGTTACCGAGGTTTAATAAGAACCTAAGTTGAAATAGAAAAGCTGTAAGTGAGTGAGGATTTAAGTATGACTATGGAAGGATTATAAGGTCTAATAGACAGAACTGCATATTTTGGGTATGTAGGAGAATAATAAATATTCATGGAAGCAGGAAAAGGTTGACAAGTCTCAGACCCCACACACAGTTTTACGTTTTTATACTATGCATAACGCAAAAATATTTACCTCAATTAATCCTACTGTACAGACTAATTTCCTCTCTTCTTTTGGGGTTCTTTATGAATAATATAAAAGGCACTGTTCTTTCTCTGGCTTCCTGATGCCAAGACTGACTCATCCAAATAGAAAAAGAATGCAATTAGGCAAACTGGAAAAATAGGAAACTTGTGTATCATCTGCATATTTTTAGTCCAAAATGTGGAATGGTTTTGAAAATAATGGAAAATATGCAAAACTGACATCAAAGGAAAAGAAAGGTTCAGTTTGTGCTGGACCTTTGTACAGATACACATCATACATCAGCAATCTGTATATGATGATATCATCAGAGCGTTGACATTTAGGAGGTTACGTTCAAACCCACGCTATTTACTCTATTTTAGTTTTTTTCACAATACATTTTTTTCAAGTAGTTGTGAATCATTATTTCCTTTCTTTCTTTTTCTCACTTCCTTTCTTTCTTTTCTTCTTTTTTCTTTTCTTTTCTTTGCATGACCTTATCACTCATTCCCTTCGTCCTCCCTTCCAAAGGCATCACCATAGGAGAGGAACACCTTCATGGAAGGAAATACGTTGATTAAGTATATTCAGTTTAAACATTTAAACATAAACATGTCTCGCTTTATTTATGTTAAAGTTATTTTCTATTGAAAGGAGACAAAAGGGGAAAAATAATGATAATGGTGCACAGTTGAGTCTGTATAATATTTATATTATGAATATTGATTTTTTTTGGTAAGCATTAGGAATATACAGATTTTGTAGTTTCATTGGAAGCGGAGACTGGTGGCAGCCTGGGCCAGAAACAGCATTATCTGAAATATTTCCTGTATGACCAACTAATTTTGTCAACAAGGGGGTGATATGTAAAAATGTTATTTTATGCATGAATTGTATATGTAGGTGTGCTCCTTGTTAAGTAATTTGGTGAAATATGCCCTCTTTAGAATCAGATAAAAAATAATAAAAATCATGAAGTAAACAACAAAAATCAAATAATGGAATGGTTTTGAAAATAATGGAAAATAAGATGAAAATTAAAACATTTTTAAACATCCAAACCCTATCCCTGTCGGATAGGGTTTGAAAATAATGGAAAATAAGATGAAAATTAAAACATTTTTAAACATCCAAACCCTATCCCTGTCGGTTAGTCATTTCCTTGACCTTAGAGACACTAAATTGTGTACTGACAATAAAATCTACCGTATATTCCGGTGTATAAGACGACTGGGCGTATAAGACGACCCCCAACTTTTACAGTCCAAATATAGAGTTTGGACTATACTCGCCGTATAAGACTACCCCTCTACCCAGCGTACAACAACCAGCCAATCACGGCAAGCAATGTACCTTACCGGTGATTTGCTGGTTGATTTGCTGGCTGACATATACATACATGCACTGCCCTTACACACACACACATATATAATATATATATGTGTATATATATATAATATGTGTGTAGATATGTATATATATCTATATATATAT
>VKOC01024368.1:0-10998 GCA_009364415.1 Spea multiplicata | reverse complement strand
ATGAGAGACAGAATGGGGGGAAAGAATACAGGAAATCACATTGTAGGATTTCTAATGAATTCATTGGTAAATTCCTTGGTAAAATAAGTATTTGGTCACCTACAAACAAGCAAGATATCTGGCTCTCACAGACCTGTAAAATCTTCTTTAAGAGTCTCCTCTGTCCTCCACTTGTTACCTGTATTAATGGCACCTGTTTGAACTTGTTATCAGTATAAAAGACACCTGTCCACAACCTTAAACAGTCACACTCCAAACCCCAGTATGGCCAAGACCAAAGGGCTGTCGAAGGACGCCAGAAACAAAACTGTAGACCTGCACCAGGCTGGGAAGACTGAATGTGCAATAGGCAAGCAGCTTGGTGTGAAGAAATCAACTGTGGGAGCAATTATTCGAAAATGGAAGACATACAGGACCACTGATAATCTACCTCGATCTGGGGCTCCACGCAAGATCTCACCCCGTGGTGTCAAAATGATCACAAGAACGGTGAGCAAAAATCCCAGAACCACACGGGGGGACCTAGTGAATGACCTGCAGAAAGCTGGGACCAAAGTAACAAATGCTAACATCAGTAACACACTACGCCGCCAGGGACTCAAATCATGCAGTGCCAGACGTGTCCCCCTGCTTAAGCCAGTACATGTCTGGGCCCGTCTGAAGTTTGCTAGAGATCATTTGGATGATCCAGAAGAGGACTGGGTGAATGTCATATGGTCAGATGAAACCAAGGTAGACTTTTTTGGTAGAAACTCAACTCGTTGTGTTTGGAGGAGAAAGAATGCTGAGTTGCATCCAAAGAACACCATACCTACGGTGAAGCATGGGGGTGGGCTGTTTTTATGCAAAGGGACTAGGACGACTGATCCGTGTAAAGGAAAGAATGAATGGGGCCATGTATCATGAGATTTTGAGTGAAAACCTCCTTCCATCAGCAAGGGCATTGAAGGTGAAACGTGGCTGGGTCTTTCAGCACGACAATGATCCCAAACACACCGCCCGGGCAACAAAGGAGTGGCTTCGTAAGAAGCATTTCAAGGTCCTGGAGTGGCCTAGCCAGTCTCCAGATCTCAACCCCATAGAAAACCTTTGGAGGGAGTTGAAAGTCCGTGTTGCCCAGCGACAGCCCCAAAACATCACTGCTCTAGAGGAGATCTGCATGGAGGAATGGTCCAAAATACCAGCAACAGTGTGTGAAAACCTTGTGAAGACTTACAGAAAACGTTTGACCTCTGTCATTGCCAACAAAGGGTATATAACAAAGTATTGATATGAACTTTTGTTATTGACCAAATACTTATTTTCCACCATAATTTGCAAATAAATTCTTTAAAAATCAGACAATGTGATTGATGGACTTTGTTGTCTCATTCTGTCTCTCATAGTTGAAGTGTACCTATGGTGAAAATTACAGGCCTCTCTCATCTTTGGAAGTGGGAGAACTTGCACAATTGGTGGCTGACTAAATACTTTTTTGCCCCACTGTATTTCTCTAAGATCGCCACACCAATTCTTCCATTAACTTTAAAAGAAGTCTGTTCTAAAAATTGGTCCTTGGCTGCCTTTAATCTCCTTAAAAAAACATTTACTTTCATGCCCCTGCTGTCACATCTTTACTCTGGATTTGAACTTCTAAACTTCTGTTTGTCCTCTTTCAAAAAAATTCCAAGACCAATAAAGTCCATGCTGTTTTCCCCCCAAACCTAAACATTTAAACAATAAACATTTGGGTTTTTTAAACAGTGAATTACCTTATGTTATTCTTACATATTACTAAAACCTCAAGTATCAGGAAGGGACTAGGCATGTGATTTACTCAAAGAACAGATAGGCTTTATTGTTTTCATGAGTCATTTTTCACATAGTGCAAACGTGAAACAAATACCAATCCCACATGGTAAAACAATCCTAGTAGTTGCAAAAAACATTCCTCTCAATGTTTAGGATATCGATCAGCACGGCTTGGGACGCATGTACATAGAAAAAATAATAATACAAAACAATATTGTAGTATGTATGGATTCAGTGAATTACACAAAAATGTATGGTGAGAGAAAAGCCCATCAAGGATTGCAATAAGATTTTCTTCTTTATTATCTTCAGAAAATGCCTTGTTGGTGTCAGAGGTCAGAGGAGAATAGGCAGACTGGTTCGAGATGACAGAAAGGCAACAGTAACTCAAATAACCACTCCTTACAACCAAGGTATGCAAAATACCATATCTAAACATGTCAAACCTTGAAGCAGATGAGCTGCAGCAGCAGAAGACCACATTGGGTGCCACTCCTGTCAGCTAAGAACAGGAAACTGAGGCCACAATTCACACAGGCTCACCAAAATTGGACAATGGAAGACTGGAAGAACATTGCTTGGGCTGACGAGTCTCGATTCCAGCTGGGACATTCAGATGGCAGGATCACACATGAACGCATGGATCCATCCTGCCTTGTAACAGTTCTTGCTGGTGGTGGTGGTGGTGTAATAGTGTGGGGGACATTTTCTTGGCACACTTTGGACCCCTTAGTACCAATTGAGCAACAGTTAAACACGACAGCCTACCTGAGTATTGTTAATTACCATGTCCATCCCTTTATGACCACAGTTTACTCATCTTCTGATGGCTACTTCCAGCAGGATAACGCACCATGTCACAAAGCTCACATCATCTCAAATTGGTTTCTTGAACATGACAATGAGTCCACTGTATTCCAATGGCCTACCACCAGGTCTCAGTCCAATAGAGCACCTTTGGGATGTGGTGGAACGGGAGACTCGCATCATGGATGTGCAGCCAACAAATCTGCAGTAACTGAGGGATGACATCATGTCCATATGGACCAAAATCTCAGAGGAAGGTTTCCAGCACCTTGTAGAAAGTATGCCACAAAGAATGAAGGCAGTTCTGAAGGCAAAAGGGGGTCCAACCCAGTACTATCAAGGTGTACATAATAAAGTGGACAGTGAGTGTACATTTATGCCTTTTATAAGTGTCTGATTAACAAAAAATAGATTTGCAGTAAAGTTGTGGTTTCAGTACTTCATTTTTCATTATGAGGGGTTGCGCCGGTTCTGCATATTGTATAATTTGATTGGCGAGAAGTACGTTTAACAAAATCTCACCAATTTAACTATATATTACAGGGCTGACCAAGCACTTACTACAGTAAAAGCTCACTGGGTTGGACCTTCATAATCTATAACAAAGACACCTCTGCTGACCGCAATCTGTTAGTTAATAGATCCTTTGGTCCTGGATAAAAAAAAACATTCATCACCATCCGCCATGTTTGGCTCTTTATGCTTAATTTATGCGTGCCCTCTCTTAAATTTGTTCCAAATTTTTTGAGGGAACATTCAGAATTTCTGCCCAAATCAATTCCAAAAGCTATTGGTTAGATTTACGCAAAAAACATTAAAATATCCCAGGTATTTCATATCTCTCTTATGATACCAATGTTTTATAACCATTTGGCCTTTTCTGGTCTCTGCCCTGACCCTTTGACATATTTATTGACTTTAAGATGGTGTTCTTTTTAGTGCTTTGGCTCAAAGTGTAACAGTCCTGGTTGTCAAGGAACCTGGCGGCTCAAATGAAGGGCTACGTAACTCTTGTTGACAGAAACCCTACACTATTTCTTGATGCCTTTAGTTACAGAAATTAGGAGTAAGAAGAAAATCTTCATGTAAAGAGGCTGGCTTGCAATGTTTGTGAAAGTGTTACAACCCAAGTTAATTTAGTATAAATGATGTAGCTGAAACGATTTTACAACCATTATCAATTGAATAGAATTTATTTAAGATAATATACTATTATATAGAAAATAGAAGGTCTATACATAAAAAAATACTGTACTGTATGTTTCTTTTAGTTTTTCGATTAACATTTATTATTTTCACTCAACATAAGAGGCTTCTTTTAAGAAGACAGAAAGAAATACTCACAGGAGAGATGTGGAATATATCTGATAATTTTAAGTCTATCAAAAGAAACACAAAACTGCTGATTGCAAATTCCCTGAGACTTTTTTCATTTCAACATACAATAAACAATTAAAGAAGTTTGTACGCTTAAAATATAGATCATTATTTCTCACAATACAACCCTTTAATTACATATTTTTTTCTGTTTTTTTGTATTTGCACTTGGAAACATAATTTGCATTCAGCTGTTCTACACCTGTTTTCCAGATTACATTTACATGTTATATAATGTATATGTAAGGATTTTTAATAGAGAGAATTAAATTTGTGTTAAAAAAAACACCCTATCAAAGCTTTTAAATTGGCAGTAGTCTTCTTCCCAGTGGTCTGGAAAACAAAGAGCCTTTCAGCAAAATAAGTAGTGTTTCAATCATACCCATGGCCACAGGTATATAAAATCAAGCACCTAGCTATGAATTCTGCATCTACAAATATCTGTAAAAAAATGGGTCATTCTGAAGAGCTCACTGAATTCAAGAGTGGTACTGTGATAGGATGACTTTGCAATAAGTCAGTTCCTGAAATGTCATCCCTGCTAGATATTCCACAGTCAACTGTAAGTGGTATTACTGGAAACTGAATGCATTTTGTAAAGTCACAGAGCGGGGTCACAGAGTGCTTAGGGACATGTTGCGTAAATGTTGCCAACGCTCTGCTGATTCCTTAGCTTATGCATTCCAAATTTGTATTGGCATTAATACCAGAACTGTGCGATAAGAGCTTCATGGAATGGGTTTCCATGATGGAGCAGCTGCATGCAAGCCTTACATCACCAAATACAATGCCAAGCATCGCATTGAGTGGTGTAAAGTATTCTGGAGCAGTGGAAACGTGTTGTGTGGAGTGACGAATCACACTTCTGATGGGCGAGTCAGGGTTTGGCAGATGCCAAGAGAAAGTTACCTGCCTGACTGCATTGTGCCGACTGTACTGTTTGGTGGAGGAGGGATAATGGTCTGGGGCTGTTTTTCAGGGGATGGACTAGGCTTCTTACTTCCAGTGAATGCAAAATGCTTCAGTATACCAAGACCATTTTAGACAATGCTATGCTTTCAACTTTTTGGGAATAGCTTGAGGTAGGGCCTTTTCTATTCCATCTGTGCCGAAGTACACAAAGCAAGGTCCATAAAGACCTGGGTGGACGAGTTTGGTGTGGAAGAACTTGACTGGTCAGCATTGAGCCCTGACCTCAACCCCATCAAATACCTTTGGGATGAACTGGAACCGATATTGCAAGACAGATTGGACTAAGATAAAAGAGGTAGAACACTTACAAATGCTTAATTTGCGGCTTGCTTAAAACATTTTATTACGGAAAAGTTAGAATTGTTTTAAAAAAAACTGTACAGTATTTTTGAAAACTATTTTTATAGGACTCCCTTTCTCTTATGTGTACAGGTAACACACAGCCTTTTGGTAAGGGGAAGAGTTAATCAACAAGTCTCCACTGCCCTAACCTAGGTGCATGGCTGGCATTGAGAGGACATTTTGCTAGCTGAGTACCCTGTAAACATAACATTCCTTGTATACATTTAGGGTTTTCATCTGTTGCTGAGCTGTTTTTTGGAACCCTTTGAAAGGCTGCATTTAGGGACGTGGCTAGGGTATCACTAGGGTTGTGGTCTTGGTTTCCAGGTGACAGCTAACATTTTAAAGAGCAGAGAAAGAGTGTCAGAGGTGAGGTCCATACCGCAAGACCCAGAGCACTTAATGATGGTATTCAGGAGTTATTGCGCAGTAGCAGAATTGGACAGGGCCTGGTTCAAGGCAACTGCCCTCTCCCGAGTGTTGAGCACCTAGGGTAGTGCGGACACATACCACTTAAAGCATAACACTGAAGAAAATACAGCAAAGGGAAACCTGTAGCGAGGACAGGGGAAACTCTAGCGAGGACTGGGGAAACATCCGCAGCCTGGATTGGGCCTGACAAAGAGATGAGAAACGAGGAACGAGAAGAACGAAAAGTAATGGAGAAACAAGCAAAACGGGGAGGAAAGTCCAAATGGAGTGGCAAGAGACAGAAGAAAACTTTTTAAATTACTAAATGATGACAGCTGGATAAAAAATATATATACCTATTAGATCCTTAAAAGATATACAAGAAGAGAAAGAAGAATACAAATATCAAAAATAAGATACATTGTATGGACAAGAACAGAATATTATCCTTATTTTCGTAAAATACTTATAATTATATTTTAAAAAAATGTTATATTTTTTAGATGAGCGTAGGTACTAAAACATTCAAACACATTCAACATACACACGCATACACCCTCCGACTGCCAGGGGAAATCTGACAGCCGAGGAAGGTCTGCGCGATGGACGCAGACAACCCCTGCTGCTAACCGCATCTCCTTCTGGCTGCAGCGGAAGTTGCCTACGCGAATTGCGTAAACGTCTACCCGCTGCCCGGACAACACACTGGGGAGTCAGAAGAACCTGTAAGTTTTTTGGGGGGGGTTACCAGACCAGACCAGAGGAGGATCCAGGTCCCCAGCAAATCAATCAAATACGGTATGTTGGAAGCTAGGGGTTCTATTGAGAGAATATACAATAGAGGAGCCAATGGGCACCCCTGTCTCGTTCCATTATTAACCATAAAACAATCAGAAGTGAATCAATTTGCCGCAATCCTGGCGGAAGGTGATACATATAGACTTATAATTAGATCAAAGAAAATCCCTTTAATACCAAACAAACAAAGTTCTCGACATAAATTCCCAACTGACTGTGTCAAAAGCCTTTTCAGCGTCTAAAGCTATTAGACACACTGGGGAAGGATTCATTTTTATTTCCTGAATCACATTTATTAATTTCCTAAAGTTGTCTCCTCCTTTTCTGTATTAACTTTGGTATGAGCACTTTCAGTCTGTCTGCCAAAATTGAAGAAAATATTTTGATATGTTTAAAAGAAATTGGATGATAAATTTAAACAAAGTTTGGATCTTTCTCTGGTTTAGGTATACATGTAATTATCGCTTATAACATCTCAGAAAGAAATGATTTTCGATCTCTTATTTCATTAAAAAATCTATGTAACAATGGGGAGATTTTGACGTCCAGTAATTTGAAAAACAAAGTGGTAAATCCACCCAGACCTGGTGCTTTCCCTGATTTAAGATTTTTAATCTCATGCCTAACTTCAGTTGTGGCCATGGAGGAATTCAATCTTTCTAGTTCCTCTTCGTTTAATTTAGGAAGATTCCTCTTCCCCAGGAAATCTTCCATGGCCTCACCAGGTGCCCAACCCCTGGGTAAATTATATAGGGATTTATAGTATGACCCAATAGCTTGCCCAATATCCTTAGGGGACGATTAGATTTTTTTCTCCCTCAATAGTCTTCTTAGTTTGCTGTTTTTACTTTTTAAACATCAGTTTGTTAGTGAAGAGTCTACCCATTCTGTTATCCTCATAGTACCACTGTTGGTTTAGTCTCATAATAGCGTTATTAACTTTAGTTTCTAATTTCTTTTTTATTGCTAATTGAATTTCTTTAATTTGAGCTGAGCCCTTTTCAGATATATTTTTTTATTTTCTTGTTCCAATTTGTTCAGTGTAATATATAAATGTGAAATACTTTTCCCTGGGTTTTCTGGTATTTATAGGTATACCAGAGCGTACCACAAGACACTATTTTGTTATCATTTATTCTAATGAACTCATCTGATTGTTCCCTAAGGTATTTCGTATTTTCCTCCGATCACAAAATATCTTCATTTAATCTCCAAAGTGACCTATCTTTATTCTCCATATTATCCAATAGATCCACATAAATTGGGGCGTGATCTGACCAGGATATTTGGTCAATTCGAGATTTCTCAAAATTCTTCAACAGGTTTGAGTTTGTTAGTAATAAATCTATTCTGGAGTACATAGGAGTAGTCCCTTTCTTTTGGATTTTGTGTCCTCCATATGTCAAACAAATCATAGTTAGACAATACTTCCTGGAAAGAGACGCTCCTATTCTTAAGTCAGCGCACAGATTCATTTTTAATTATTCTATAGGTTCTGCCAATTTTATCATCCGTTACCACATTCATATCTCCAGCAATCAACAGCATTCCTTTCTTGAGATTCGAAAGTTTAGTAAAAATTTTCTTTCCTAGAATACTCGTTTGGAGCATATATATTTGCCAGTGTGGAAGTTATATCATTAACGTTACATATCAAAATTTGGTATCTTACCTTCTGTGTCTTTTTCTTCTAGAATCAGTTAAAATTTTACATTTGCTCAAAGTATTATCGCCACACCTCTTTTTTTTGTGTTGTAAACTAGAATCGAAAATTCTCAGATATTTTAGGAATTTCCACTGTGCTTTCCATCAGTTTTCCAGTGTGTTTCTTGTGCAAAGCATATGTCAATTCTGTTTTTTATAAGCATATCGTACAAGAATCCTTTTTTTGCGGTATATTTAAACCCTGGACATTAATGGACACGACTCTAATAGGCATGTAAACATTTTCTAGGCCTCCATCATTAGAGATCCAGCGCGTAAAGCCCCTCTCTCTGCCTCCATCCCCATGCCGTAGACGACTCCAGTACTTCTTCATATGAAACAATAACAAATAAATAGACAAATACCAATTCAACATTTTCAAAAAGACCCTAAGGTCTAAGTTGATATGGTCTCACCCTAGCCAAAACAAAACAAAAAGAAGGCTAGGTTAAGGTTGCAGAGTGTTTATGGGAAAAATTAATATTCTCTCACAGAATGAGGGGGCGGGAAAAAAAACTATTGAATTTCAATCTTTAAACCTATCTGTGTTTCTTATTGAGCAACATTATGTGTTTTGCTATGTCAAATTTTGCCCTGAGCCTCCACCTTCTTCGCTACGATCATCACCACCAGCAGCAAAACCTACCAAACCTGGTAGAGTTAAAGCAATTAGCAGTCCCACTATGGCCAGTACTGGTACCACCAGTGCCACCACCACTAGTTCTGCCGCTGTTCATCCACCCCGAGCAGTAGAAGCAGCACCCAAGGCACACTCCAATGCTATGTGCGCCCCATTTTGGGAGCACATTGAAAATATCGAAGAAGGGCGCTATAGAAAGTGCAAACATTGTGGGAAGCTAATAAGCAGAGGGAAAGTGTCTGGCCATTTTACCAGTGCTAGCATGAAGCATCACCTCAGCACTCAACACATGGCTGTGCTATTGGGGAAAGATGCAGAAGAAAAATATAGTGCAGGCAGAATAGCTGGTGGCCGTGGTACTACAACAACAACTACTACCATCTCCAGAGATAGTGGAAAAATCCCAACAGCTGCTTCTGAGCCAATAGCAGCAGCAGCTAGTGCTGGCAGCCAGAGACCAAGGCAGGTTGGAGCACTGCATGTCCAGCCCACCCTGGAACAATTTGGGGCATTCCACTCCAGGAGAACAATGCCCAACCAGCAGGCCAATAAAGTAACGCAACTTATTGGTCAGTTCATTGCTGTTAGAGGGGCATCCTTCTCCATGATTTAAGGGGAGCCTTTCAAACAATTGATGGCGACTGTGGCTCCACAATACACAGTTCCGTCACGTTCCACTTTCAGTAGGAACATTGTCCCCTCATTGTATCGGACCTGTGTTTCAGAAGTGAAAGAGGAGCTTTCCAAGGCTGCTGGTCAGTCTGTTCATTTCACAACAGATTTGTGGAGTACACCTAGTGGGCAGCATGCCTTTCTTTCTTTGACAGCACACTGGTGGCAGCCCGGTGTGTCTAAGGAAGCTGCTGCAGCAGGCTGCCGATCATTCCTTCTCCATGCAGAAGTGATGGATGAAAAGCACACTTCCCAAAATATTATGCATGCAATGAGGAAAATGTTTAGCCTTTGGGTGGGAGCAGAGGCGGGCACCAATGTTGAAGTTGGTTTTGTGGTAACTGACGGAGGTGCCAATATGGTGAAAGCGCTGCGAGATGGTCATATTGTTGGTGTGGGCTGTGCTGTCCACATCATCCATCTTGTAGTGAAGGCAGCAATGTCAGAAGGAAATAATGTAGCAGCAGTAGTTCTGTCCCGCTGCAGAAAGATCGCTGGGCACTTTCACCATAGTGTTAAGGCTAGCCAACTTTTGAGGGAAGCGCAAGAGAGGGCAGGTCTTCCCGTACACTGCCTATGACAGGATATCAGTACGCGGTGGAACTCCACTTTAGAGATGCTGGAGAGGATTTTGGAGTAGCAGAGGGCAATCCATAATCTTGCCTCAGAGCATAATATTGGGATTACATCTTCATTGAATAGGGAGGATTGGACAGTGATCGCCCAGCTAGTGGCAGTCCTTAAACCATTCAGGGATGCCACTGAAAATTTAAACTCAAACACTGCCAGTCTAGCCCAGGTAATCCCAGTGTTCTCCCATCTAGGCAGCAAGATGGATGTGTTCCTTGAAAACCATGAGGCTGTTCAAGGTGACACTCTACATCCTTAACGTAGCAGCCATAGTCAAGAAGCTGAAGGATCTGCTAAAAGTACACCTTCGCAAACGCATGGAAGAAAGTCCCGAAATGATGCTAGCGTGTCTTTGCGATCCAAGAATTAAGGGAAAGCTAGCAATGAAATTCAATGTTCTCAGTAGCTACCGGGAGCAATTGGTTCAAAAGGTGCGTGACTGGCAGCGTAAAATGGGAATGCGGTCCGAGGAGGGAGAGGTGCAGGAGGAGGAAGAGATGATGTTGTCTGCTACTCCTAGTAGCAGCATCAGCAGCAGTGCCACAAGCAGCACAATACAGCTGAGTGGAGCAGCTGCTTTTTGGGAAGAGGCACTTGGGAGCATAGTTGGACCATCTGACAGAGCTAGCAGCAGAAAGGAGAGTAATGCTGCTGAAATGGTCAAACTTTACCTCTGTGAAGTTCCTTCTGCGCCTAATGTTGATCCTCTTAGCTACTGGGATGAAAAGAAGAGTGTGTGGCCTGCACTCTCATGGGTTGCGCAGCATCTTCTATCATGTCCGCCAACCACTGTTCAAAACTGTTCAAAGTGACCGCGTGTTTTCGTGTGACTGTGAAACATACCGAAGTTCCAC
>VKOC01024367.1:0-47094 GCA_009364415.1 Spea multiplicata | reverse complement strand
TACCCCCTTTATATGCCACTCTGGCCCCCCAGACATGCCTTATACCCCCCTGTATGCCACTTTGCCCCCTGATATGCCTTATAACCCCTTTATGACACTCTAGCTCCCATATATGCCTTTTAACCCTGTATTTGCCACTCTGCCCACAGATATGCCTCTATACCCCCCTAATGCCACTCTGCTCCCTGATTATTCGACCTGCCCCCAGATATGCCTTATACAGCCCTATATGCCACTCTGCCTCCAGTAATTCCTTATACCCCATATGCCACTCCGCCTCCAGAAATCCCTTATACCCCCCAATATGCCACTCCTACCCTCTAGACTTGTCCCCTGTGCTTCAGATTTGGTGTCTAGTGGGGGGCACCGGAAGGTGCTCCATCATAAAAGCCCCAGAGGAATGCCGGCAGCAGCGGAGGTTGTCTGTGCGCATCGCACAGACGTCCACCGGCTGCAAGAGAGGAGATTCCAGGTCCCCTGCAGCGCAGTGAGGGATCTGGATCTTAGTCTTGTAGTCAGACCTCTATTTAAGGTATGATTATAAGATGACCTCGAATATAAGACGAGGGGTATTTTTCAGGGCAAATACAGTACATTAAAGTATTGGCTTCCAGTATTACGGTCAACGTTATGGTTTTGGCTGTGGTTTGCTACACATGATTTTAGTGGCAAAATAGTAACAGTATGTACAGTATAAACAGTTTAATTTCAACCATCACTTGCAACTTCAATATTCACTAATAGACTTGAGTATTCCACGAATATTCGCCGGTTTTCATGTTCTTTTCCGGCGAATATCCATGTACATTCTTCGTGCTCGTTTTTTTTCTTCATTTTTTGACTTTTTTTTTGCAGGGGGTAATACATGGTTAGCGTGGAAAAAATATGCAGCAGCTTTGGCATCAGGATTTTAAAAGTCCGTAAGAGTGACTCTATTGGTCGCCGGCAGGGGGTTCCTCTGCCATCAACCAATGCCAGAAGAGTCCGCTAAAGGTGACCTTTAACTCATGATGCCATTATTCTCCCCAGGCCAAGTTGCTCTGTGGTGTACCTTGCCCTGCCCTTTACTAAGGAGACTGAAATCCCTGGCCTGGGGAGACAAATGGTTTAGCACCATGAGTTAAAGGTTCGAAAGAGCGACTCTATTGGTTGCCGGCAGCTGCCCTTCATTGGTTGATGCCAGAGGAGGCCCCTGCTGGTGACCAATAGAGTTGCTTGCACGAACCTTTAAATCCTGATGCGATCCAACAGATTCCCGTTAACCCCTGCAATGCTACTAAGATAAGGTAGGCTAGATGGAGTGACGTGTATGAGGGAAAGGGACCAGGAAGATTAGCTAGGAGATATTAACGAAGACGAAGATTCTTCGTGTTGTTCTTCTTCGGCTTCATGTACTTTTTAACCTATTGTTTTCATTATGTGACGTAAACACATGGTGTTAGAAAGAGCAGCGTACCTGGGAGCTTTCCAGGTTTTGCTTGGCGACTCCTGCAGAAGTACTGCTTCTCAGGGTCGCCACCAGAAAACTCTGGGTTGTGAGACCAGCATTGTGACAGGCCTACTTCCCCCTTAAACGGCATTGTGTTAGGTAACATCAGCAGCCCCCCACCGACACAAGTGGGACTGCCCAGTGATGCCAGAGGGACTTGCCTGCATCCCGCAAGAGAGACCCTGGGTAGCCAGAGCCATAAAGTTCCCTGGTGTGATGAGCAGAAAAAAGCAAGGAGAGATCGTTTTACAATTGCGTAGTCATCGGTGATATTAGCATATACACAGATAAGGTAGCCGTTTTGGGCCACAGTGGGAATAAGGGCCCTTCAGAGTAATGGGGGTGTTGACACAGCTATTTCAATATAATGTATAAAAAAACACTAGGTTAAGTATTACTGGGTTAGGTAAAATAATTTGTTTCTAACTTGTGCTTGAGAATGGGTCCTCTTAAATTTTTTTGCTTATTGGTCCTAAAAACCTAGAGTGGACTTTTCATTCAGCAAGACCATAAAACTAAGTAAATACACTACTGTACACTTGCATCAAAATGAAAGATTCTCTCTCATCCTTTTGACAATATATGTAATTCTATGTACTGTGTTATTGACAGTTTACATATTTTTGGCTTGGGTGTTACAAAATGTTTAAAGGCCAATTAACCTAGCAAGCAATCACTAAAGAAATGTATTTATAGAGCTAGGCCAAGAATAAGTATAGGTTAAAAGAAAGAGTATTTACAATCACTGTTGCATCTAAAAAGCCAATTAAGCTTAAGAATTGTTAATGGGGGTTTTTGATACCCACAGTTGAATTGAACCTTCATTCAGAACCCCTTTGAGGTCCAAGTTTTGAGCTCCTGTGCCGAGTTGCCATTGTATTCGGGTCGCCTATTACAGGAGTATCCAACAGCTCCAGTAACTCAACACCAATCCTAGGTCCCTGCCAAATGTTACTAAGACATCTCTGTGGCCACGTTCAATACAGAAGCTAAGCCAGTGATCCAATGAAATAGAATTTAAATTAAAATGAACAAGGGTGCAAACAATCCAGAATGCTACCATTTAGTGAGTGCATTACTGCTAATTACCTGGGAACCTTAGCTACCTGATAATAGAATTGTTCTCACATTCTGCTTCAGGCTATCATCTAATTTATCATTTGCTTCGCGCAGCAGAAATATTGTGTGATATCTAAGATACAAAGTGAAGAATAAACATTTTATAGGGTGATGACAGCTGTTTTGGGACTTTTTACTAACTGTGTGAAAAAATGCATTTAAACCGCCTGAAAACTGTGAGCTATTTTGAAATCAATCTAACATTATTAACTCTATAAACCCCAGCTTTCCTGAGACCCAGGTGTGTCTGTATTGATTTGCATGTATACTGATGGTGCTTGCCCCATGCATGCCCAAGTTATATGTATTAGTCCGCTTCATGTGGTGTCTTGCATGCCAGCAGAATCAATGCAATGCCATTAAATGGGATTCTCATTTGTTTGAAACAAATGAAAATCTCTGACAAATGTTCAATATATTTTATTGTTTTCTGTATAAAATGTTTACTTTCTAGCTATTACAAAAAGTTAACAGTAGGTAAAATACTAATTAGGAAAAACTATTTTTTAAAATTAGGAAAAACTATTTTTTAAACACAATGATATAAATATAATATAATATATGAATGTTATAATATTTTTTCTAATTTTGTTAAACTTGACTTCCCACTTTAACTGCAATTTAAGCAGATCCAAAATGAGACTTATCATTTACAGTTACAAACTACTATCGCCATCAAACTATGTCCAAACTGTTTGGTTAGTAATATTATCATCTTGTACATAATTGTGTGTGTGTAACTGTTCATTTGACAGTGCATACATATCATTTTGTTATACACGGTAATATACAGTATGTGCAGTTAAAACACTCGATCAATGCTGTATAATACATAACAGCTGAGATTATTTTTTTATTATTTTTGTTTCTTTCTAAGAAATATCAGTAGTATGTTCTTCCCTGTATGGAATAACCAATAAGTACATGATGCCGGAGATAAATCAGTTTCAATAAATATATAGATTTTGAAAACTTGATATTTTGTGATATCCTAAAATGGCAATAAGGATTTTCCGTTGGAAGAAAATAATTAGACAGACAGTGGTTTGACTACACAGCCTTTTTACAATTTAGGATCTATCTATCTAGTTCATCTATCTATCGATCTATCTATCGATCTAGTTATTAATCTATATATCTATCAAGTTCTCTAGCTATCTATCCGTCTATAAGCATTTGAATAAAACAGCTGTTTTTTTATTTAGTTTATTTATCAAGCATGGATTACAGATCCAAAAACCGCTCTTAGACAGCGACATAAGGAGAGCAAAGAAGAGAAGAAGAAGAGGGAGATGAGACGGAAAGGAATTGTGGAAGGTATGTCAGTTGAGATCATCCTACACTTGAGGTACAAGGGATCAACTCAGATGTCACCAACAGAGTATTCAGGATCTCCCCATGTGATGAATTGTTAACAGCGGACCAGCAAACTCAATTAATTTATGCCACTCCTGTGAGTCAATTTGACTTACAAGAGTCACATTACTTTGAAATAGCATGAATGGTTTCTTGGGTTAACGAAAGCTTAAACATGCACAAGGATAAGAGAAGAAACTTTTTAACATCATTGAAAACATTTTCATTGCGAAAGACGTAATTTTACATGCAAATAGCAATAGCAGGTTGTGTGATAGCTCAGTGACATTCCTAGCTGGTACATTAAAATATCATGCATGGCAGTATAACATAATACCATAGTGATCCTCATTTTTGATTGCTGTTTTTCTGGTCATTTTCAGGGCACATTATAATTGAATGTGAAGAGAAAGATGATGATCAGGATCATGGCAAGAAGAAATCTGATGGACCAGGTATGCAATAACTCTAACACAAAGGAAGTTTACATCATGAAATAGTGGTATTGAATGTTGATGTTCAGTTATATTTGAGAATTTGGGTTATTGTCGTTATTTTGGGACAAGTTCATGTGAAGAACTGAATTAGTTATTGTTGATAATTGTTTCTAAATAAATATAGTGTAATTGGGAAATCAACACAAACATGTCTTCGTTTAAAAATGTATAAAATAGGGCAAAGATAAGGGAGAAAGGAATAATCCTTCAAATTCCTCACAATGTTAAGATACCTTTTCCCCGGCTATACGCATAAGAAGGATTGAAACAGCTATTTTTTGCTTTTTTCAATATTACACTGGTGTACAGAAGTATAACATGGGATTTGGGGGATGTGGCAGATTTGCCTTAAATTGCTAATCCTCAGATGAGGACAATGTGGCAAAAACAGGACAGGGAATTGCTTACATAATGCTGTCCATGCCACAAGTTGCATCTTCCATGAGGTTGGTTTTTAAACTAAACATCTCCAAAATAGTTACACTGACAAAAAAACACAATTTATAGGCAGTATAAATAAAGAATTTACAAAATGTGCAGTCGACTTTTAAACCCTTCATAAAGATGTCTGGGCATTTGCTGTTTGCTGAGTCCTTTGAGGAACGCAGAAGTGAGCAATACGATACTTTACAATTCATTACACACTACAATCCAATTTAAGCAATTCATTGATGTTAAAGGCAAAATAGATATAACATTCTGCATGGATCTTCAAGCATCCCTTTAGCATTTTATATCCTTACTAGAGGCAACTCTAGGTTTATAGGGGCTATGTGTAAAAAAGATATAAAGAACCAATCTCTATGAAGAGGGATGAAGAAATTGTTATAAATAAACTCATGAACGAAATACCCACATCTGATATAAAAATGTTTACCTTATAGTGACTTTGTTATGAATTTGTGTCTGACTACTCCCACCTCTTCTAAGGGGGGGGTCCTGAGCAGTTGATTAAATGGAAGCGCACCCGTATTTTGCGTCTTTTAGGTTGGGAAGTGGTTCTGTTCTCTGATGGTCTATGTTTTTTAGCCTCTGTCTGTCCTACATGCACCAGAAATCTAGTACTTTCCAAAAGCACGAGTGTATTAAAAGTTGAATGGAAAATAATGAAGACAAACATTAAAATTATGAATTAATGAAATAAATGGCAATATCCATCTAAAATATAGCTAGGAAGAATGGAACGGTTATGGTGTGATATTTTCTCTGTCAGTATACCTTTCAGCTAGGTCATAAATCAATGCATGTCTTGAGGGATACGTGTACTTTTAAGATGACATATGAGGTCACCGTAAGTTTAGAGTAATTAGATGTTTCTAGTTATGTGCTTAAATCACAAAATCCATCTTGTTTTTCTACCTGTTCACTAATCTTAAGAAGTAATCCCCATTCATATATATTCATGTAGGGTCACATATTTTACAAATGAATATCTGTGCATTTCAATTTTAGAGGTTTGGCAGCTATCCTACGATGGAGCCAAGAGTTTTCTAGTTCTGCCAAGACTTTGGTTAGCTCAAAGGTCAATACCCTAAAACTTATAGGAAAAATACTTAAGTCAGTGTATCTTATAATACCTCAGAAGCCACATGTTACAAAATACCAAGTATCTAGATAAACAATCAAAAATAAAGACAACTTTAAGAGCCTGGATAAAAGTCAATTCATTATAATGTCAAAATGAATCATAATATTATACAGTATCTCCTTTTTTCAGTGTGTTTCTGTGAGGCCTCCTATGTCATAAATAAAATTATTATTAGTTCAAATTATTTTTGACGAAAATATAAAGCTGAAATCCATCTTTCTTTTATGAAAAAGAACATTATGATGTATTTATACATAGTTTTCATACATTTACAGCAGGCAAGATTTGCAGGTTCTAGAGTAGTGCTGTCCATTTTTATAAGAGAGTCTACTTGCCATCCAGAACCATGAGGATACTGACAAAAAGCATTAAAATATACAATAGAATTTTGGGAGCAGAGCGTTGGACCTTATTATTCTAGAACTCATCTGGAACTTTTCCAGGCCTGTTTGTGTCTAACGGCCTTCTGAGGCACTGCCATTACCTTCTAAATCTCTGAACAACGCGTTTTACTCTTCCCACAACTTACATCTTTCTTCAACCATTATCACTTCTTTCAACTCGTGTGTCTCTAGGTTTTCAACTGTGCTCTGAAATCCTTACTCCTACTCCTTACGCTCTCTCCTACCTTTAAATGCTTGCTAAAAGCCCACCTTTTAATAATTTTATCCTCCAAAATATTCCACACCTGCATGCTTAAAAACCACCTTTGAGACTGCCATGCCACCAAACTACTGCGTTTGATGCTTGCTACAATGAAATCACCCTTGTCCAAGCATTCCCTTACCTTCTCTCTCATGTATCTTCAACCTCCTAATAGATAATAATCTCACAAGTGCCTCCTTCTCCTTCTGTAGAAGTGCTTCTTAATTTTTTCATGTTATTACTAATTTTTTTATTGTTACCTCAATGTAATTGTGCAATTTTTAATTATAAAAAATGTATAATTAAAATGTTATAACAATAATCCTTTTTGTGAAAAACGGTTCGTATTATATCTTGACTAATTTCAAGACAGGAAGATGTTTATCTTTCTTTTTGTATCTTGATATGCTAAAGCGTGTTTTGTTGAAGATTTCCAAATGTAATATTTTCTATCTTTTTTTGCAGATAATATCATCAAAAGAATATTTAACATCTTGAAGTTCACATGGGTCCTTTTTCTTGCCACAATTGATAGTTTTACAGCGTGGTTAAACTCCATTTCGCGAGAACACATTGACATTTCCACAGTATTACGGATGGAACGTTGTATGCTGACAAGAGAGATAAAAAAGGTAATTACCAGGAATTGGAATCAGTCACTAGAATACCTGGGAACATCCTGACCCCAGCTACCTGTAGCTCTCCCTTTTTGGGATTCATGTTGGTGGTTGGGTCCACTGACGATGGTGGACCCACTGATGTCAATGGGCAGTCCCTTGACATCGGTGGGTGGTCTGCTGATGTTGGTGGGTGGTCCAGTGCAATTGCATGCAGGGCTAACCCCACATACTGAATAATTGTTAGCAGAGGAATTGGGTGGGGTGTGACATGAAGAAGCATTGCTTCGCCCAGAGTTTCCAGGTAGGGTCACTAGTTACTCATGTAAACTAGTAGTGCATAGAGAAGAGCCTTTCCTCTGACATTATCTTCAAGGAAAACAAGTATGTTATATGTAGGTACAAAGTAAAAATGTCTTAATGTTGACAACCTGACATGATTCATGCAGTTATGGTCTTCTGGACGCTATGTAGTACAAGCAATTTGTAGGATATCCTGCATAACATTAAAACTGCTGCTACAGCCAGTGATGCATCATAGGAAGCCAGTATTCTAAAGTAAGTTGCAAAAAAGTATGATGTTTTTAAGAACTATACAGAGAAGTATAATTTTTTGGGGTTTTTACATTTATGGACTTACATTTATGGACTAAATTATTGTTATCACTTTAGCTGTGTGTTTTTTCAACTCTGATTTCTCGCTCACGTGTTTAGAGGTTTTTTTAAATTGTTTGTTGTTTTTTTTTTTCCAAGACAAGGAAGGATTTCATTTGGAAACACATTTGCACATCTAAAATAATTTGATAGATTCGACAGAACCAATATAACAAAAATTTGACCAAATATATATATTAAAAAAATCCCAATCTCTTTTTACAGTGCCCATTTCATTCTTTTGGGGTCTTTTTAGTTTTTTGTTTGTTTTTTTTACTAATTTTTTTTTTCCAATTATATAATTTTTGTTTTATACATTAGCTTATTAAAATAGATTTTGATTTTAATCACTGTGTCCTCTCACTCTGATCACCCTTCCTGCACATCACAAAGCTCTGCAGCCTTGCTTTCCTGATCATACCTTGCTTGATCAGCGGCAATAGGGGACTTTCATGACACTGTGTTATGTTTCCCTCTGTGTTACTGGTAACTCCACTGGACACAAATGCCAAACCTCTTTTCAGGCATTCATATGCTCAGAGTTCAATTACACGGTCTCTGCCAGCTCAATTGGTGCCAGTGTCAGTATAAATGCTAATAAACATCAGTGTGTAGCTGGCATAAATGCAATTGCTGCTACTTCTGTTGATTTCAGCTCCCGTTGACTTACCACGGGAGGTCTAGCGAGCATGTGTAATAAGTGTACGTAAAAGTGCTTCCTGCTTTTGGTAGATGCACCTGGGGAGGAGTTAAATTAAGTTGTAGACTCATATTCTGCTTCCATTTGCATACAGTAAAATGCACTGGAGTCCATCTAAAATAACAAGAACATAGGGTTGGGGTGAACCTTTAAGTAAGGAAACTGCCTTTACAATATATCATTATAAGATATGATGAGCAAAATAAAGTTATATAGGACAACAGTTAAATTACAGTGACTTCATACATGTATTCATTGTGACATTCCAGGGCAATGTTCCAACCCGGGAGAGCATTCATATGTATTATCAGAACCATATAATGATGAACCTTTCAAGAGAGTCGGGGCTAGACAGGATAGATGACCAACCTGGCACAGCATCCAGTCACCAAAACCACAGCAAGATGGCAAGTAAAAGGATGGATAGTGTAGACTCTCATGATAGCATATCCAGGTATTAAAACATGCTAATGATGTATTATTAAAATAAATTGACAATGTGAACAAATGTAATTATCTGAACATTCGCTCTTCTAAACTTTAAATTGTATCTTTACTGTAAAACAAAATATGCATGCTTTATAAACACCTTCAAAAATGGATGCAATGTAAGCAATTATATGCAACTTGTCTAAATAGTGCCTTCAACACAAATAATTGTTTTAGCTATGATACTATCTGTGAATCCAGTTTGTCTTCAATTGATATTGAATCTGCTCAAATACCAGTAAATTCTCCATAGTATATGTTTGTCTTTCTCACAGGTAATTTGTGTAAGAATCTAATGATTACATGTCCTAATTTTATCTGATTTATATGGCTCCTGATCCACATACCCAGCCCATGTAATGATGAAAATTCAAGTTTATTATAAGTGTAGCACTTACATAAAGGCAACAACTAAGTATAATTGAAACATTGAATCCCACCCCCTGTGGGATTCCTTGTTTTTATTAGTTGCGTTAAAACTTACCATGTTGCTTATAATATATTTTGCTTGCTTCTCATTCACGATTGTTTTTGCGATTGTGCTGCTAGCTGCTACACTGAAGCCACCATGCTGTTCTCAAGGCAGTCCACGCTTGATGATTTAGATGGACCAGACACTGTACCAAAAACAAGTGAACGTGTACGACCTAGGCTTCGTAAAATGTACAGCATGGACATGTCTTCCTCATCTGCTGACAGTGGCAGTATAGCGTCAAGGTGCTTAATCCATGCATGCTTTCTTCACTCATTCTTTCATCAGTATATTGTGCATGTGTCAAAGTCATTTTTGCATCACGGAAGCTATGATTGTAATAATGCATACAACACAAAATGTGGCATCTCTTGGGTTTAGACTAACCAGGGTGGTCAAAAAGGGCATCTGCCAGTTCCCAGCCAACATCAAAGATTCATAGCATTCTTGTCTTGCCCACAAAAAATGCTAGCAAAAATATAGCCTGGATTATATAAAATTAGGATTATTATTATGTTTTATTTTTATAGAACCAACAATTAACGCAGCGCTTCTTACAATACATTTATTTAAAGGCTATGGCCAAGCTAGAATTGACAAAAGACAAACAGATACATTACATATAGAGAACCTGCTTGCAGGCTTAATAGGATAAAAATGATTTCAGATTCTCCAGAAATCATATTGTTTTATAATTTATACTTCATACTGACACATTAGACACTTTTCTGGGCATAAAGTAAAACGGATGATGTCACTGACCGAGGACAGTAATGCATGCGGCCACCTCTTCTCATATTGCTCACTTGTTGGAAAATGTGCTAGGTTCTGAGTGTAGGGCATTCAAGATTACTAAATATTCCAGGGTTACAAGTGGCATAAGCATAGATCCAGTAGCCATAAAGGCTGCCTGACATCAAGGGCTGTTATCAGCAATGTGAAGACTAACTATACTCAAGCGCCTTTCCATGGTGTATTTCTTTCTTTTTTTCAAAAAAATGTAATTTGTACTTCAGCATACTTTTATTACGGTTTCATCAAATCGATAGTATTAAGAAGAGCCCTATCCAGGAGGCTCACCCATGTAATTTTAAAAATTCCACATCTTACTTCTAAATGATTTTTTTAGCTATTGCTTCCCTTACTATATTTCTATCTCTAGTATGTTGGTGTCATACTTTTGCAACATTATACCAGTTCTAAAAAATGTAGGCTATATTGAAGGCAAATATTGATAGTGACTTAACTTTGAAAGTAGGATGTGTCACCTATTCACTAAGGCAGGTAAGTCTCCGGAACACGGTGATGTATGTGTGTCTATATATATACAAATACGCACACACATCTTTTTTGTAATTCTGTGGGCAGTTTCTCCATTTGGAATTCCATATTGGTCACTCTGCTGTGTTACAACTTGCTGGTTATTGCACCTCAAAATACGCATTCTTTAAAAGGAATCCATTGCTCAGTCCTATGGAGCTTTAGGAATATTTGGCGACTCAGAGTTGAATCTGATTTGTGTTTCCAATCTTTAGTATTGAATCTCCTCTTCTTGTATGAAGCCTAACCACCGGGTCAATTTATCGCATCTAGTCACCCCGCTGCTTATATTAAGGATTACATCGCTTGTTGTGCTTCCTAGTGATAGCTGTTGTTGGGCATCTTTCCATGAGTCCAAGACAGCTGCCACCCGTGGCCAGTGGTAAACATGGCTGATCACTTATATTTTAGTATAGCTGTTTTCATTCAGTAGTGGACTATAAAAACTTAATTAGCTGAGGACTTATTTTTTTGGTGAGTTATGATAATGTTTTTTTTTGTCTTGTTTTGTTTGTTTCTGGAATACTTTAGTTATTTAATGTTCTACTCCTAAGTCTCTATATAAATGTTTTATTGTTTGTTTTTTTTACAGTGAACCAACTCAGTGTACCATGGTCTATTCACGTCAGGGGACAACAGAAACTATTGAAGAAGCAGATGATGAACAGGAGGCAGAAAGGAAAAGTCCAACTAGATTAGAGCCAGAGGAAGAATATTGTCTAGACTTGGAGGCTTCCAGTTACACTCCTGATACAGATTTGCCTCTTTATGCTACAACAGAAGGTGATATTCCACCATCGTACAGTAAAGCTGTCAGCTTTGAACAACTTTCGTTTCAATCCCAGGACGAATCTGCTGATAATAATATGATGGTTTTAAGTCCAGATGAAAGTCGCATTGATAAGCTGCACGATACAATATTGCCTCCTCTTACACATGAGCTAACTGCAAGTGAATTGCTTCTAAACAAGTAAGATTATAAACATTATACTAAATATTTATAGAAATAGCATACTCGTTTTTCTCTACTTTTTATATGTACAAACTTACTCTGTATATTTTGCCATAATCATATTCCACATTTGAAAATCATTGTAGGTAGAGTCGACAAAAAATCATATACCGTATATATTTAAACTGTTCCAAGAGTAGGGATGTCAGTTTAGAAATGTTTTGTTTTATCAGCTGTACCGCTATTTAAGTGTTATATGATACGGCTATAAGGTACATATGCATTTTTCTTATACAGGATGTTTCAAGATGAAGAATTAGAAGACTCAGACAAATTTTATGATTGTCAGCCTCGCTCGCTTCTGCTTATATATGCTCTGTACAATACATTGGTGGCCAGATCAGAAATGGTTTGTTATTTTGTGATTATTCTTAATCACATGGTTTCTGCTTCAATGATCACCTTGGTGTTGCCTATCCTGATATTCCTTTGGGCTATGTTATCTGTCCCGAGGCCTAGTAAGCGGTTTTGGATGACAGCCATTGTGTATACAGAGGTATGTAAATTATCTCTTTTCAAAGCTTGTATATCAATACAAAGTGAGCCAAGGAAAAATAATATTGATGTTTAATAATTTTCAGAAGGATCTGTTCCTCGCACATATCAACTAATTGATAGAAAATCTACTTTACTTGAATATCCTGTCATTCTGCTTTTCTTGTTTCTCCAAGGCTGAATTTTATCGCAACTAAATTGAGTTAAAATAACATGCATTTATTTTATGATCTTTCATAACCCCTAATCCAAATGTTGGTTAATTGTCATTTGTCTTGCTGGAGTCCCTCCTCTTTACCAGAGATTCAAACAACACAATTTTCATTAAAAAAAAAGTTAAATTAAATAAATAAATAAAAAAATGTTGTACGAATCCGAATGTGCGAGTCTAATTTCCAATGCACGTAGGTTAAGTGTGGGATCAGCAGTACTACTGTAGGATCACTAGTACTTGAGTGTTAACATTCTTCTTTTGTGTTGAAATCCCTTCTGGTGCAGGTTACAATCGTTATCAAATATTTCTTTCAATTTGGATTCTTCCCTTGGAATAAAAATGTGGACTACACAAAGGACAAACCGTACCATGTTGCAAACATTATTGGCGTTGAGAAGAAGGAAGGCTATGTGCACTATGATCTGGTCCAACTCTTGGCACTGTTTTTCCACAGATCTATTTTAAAGGTAACAGACTATATAGTAATAGTGATATAGTAATATAGTATAGTAATAGATCCCAAGCCATTTATTTACATCCCATCTCTCACGAAGGTTTCCAGCAAGCTGTCAATGATGGCCTACCTTGGAAAGCATAGCGATCTGTCACCCACATATTTCTCTTATGCCCCCTCATGGTCTACACATAATGCTGATATCATAATTCAGAAAATTGCTCTGCTCTTCCATTGGACCACTAGGCAATCGAGTCATATGGGTTATAGATGTGGCTGGACCCTATGGGAATCTGGATCAGTACCAGCTGCACTCCCTCTCACCTTTTATCACCAAAGTTATATTAAATTAAAGTACAACTGCCATTAATTAGAAAGGTGACCATACAGGTCAATCCAGGTCATCCTGCTCCTACTCTAGAGCCAGCTGTAATTATTGAAAATTTTAAAAAAATGACGCAAAGCCAAGGTTTTTAGAAATTAACAGTTGCCTACATGATTCAATTAGTGTCATGGTCTTTGGGATGAAGATGACACCACAGAAAATGGAACACACAAAGATGACACAGATGATGAGCTCTCAGATGCATCAGGCAGAAGAGATTCCGTTGGTTCGTTGAAGTCAGTCAACCTCGCAGCTTCAGCTGAATCCATCCATGTTCATTTCCCTGAGGAAAAGGCAGTCATTAGGAGGAAGAGCTCAAGCAGTGGTTCCCATGTGTCCCGCCGGTCCAGTTATTCTTCACACAGGTCTAAGAGAGGTAAGCATTCATTTCGTGGGCAAAAATAATAAAGAGGCAGCGTCTGAATATGTTGCGTACAAACCTTTTGCGTTCAGACTAATATTAAAAATGATAGTATACTGATGTTCTTTACAGTCATACCAATGTACACTCTTTTTTCCAGGAAGCACCAGTACTCGAAACAGTAGCCAGAAAGGTAGCAGCGTGTTAAGCATTAAGCAGAAGTCCAGAAAAGAGCTGCTATTGGAAAAACTCAGGGAGCAACTTATAAAAGCCAAAGCATTTACTATTAAGACGTGAGTATTGAGTGATAAGGAGTAGTATCTGTGTCAACTTATGGTGTTCTGGATCATAACATATTCATATACTCATATATATTTTAATAGGCAAAATGCTTTTTTACAGCTTATATATGAGATATTACAGTATGATGCCTATTCATAGTCATAGAGAGATCATGTTTCTTGTCTTTAGGGTTTTACTTCTATTAACTCTTTTATATAGGAGTTTTTATAACATTTCTGTAATATTGTCTGTATAACTAATACCAACCCTGGTGTTTTATTTAATTGAGCCAACTATGAAGCGTTTGATGGTGGACATTTGCTATCATATAATTTTACAATACAACCTTTAATATGCCTTCTTTTGGTTTGTCTGGTTAGATATTTAACTGTATATGTGTTTTATGACTAAACTGAGAATCGATTAGGTTCTATTAACTTTTAGTACCAATGGTGCATGTCAATGAAAAATGTCATTGTTCATCTCACCAGGACCCCTTAAAGAGTTAAATTCCTCACGTGATTTTTTAGTACAAATCTGTTAAACAACCTGTTTAAAATTTTCTTTTTTTTTTCAGGACACTACAGATATATTTGCCAATCAAACAGTTCTTCTATAATCTCATCCATCCGGATTACAGTGCTGTGACTGACGTCTATGTTCTAATGTTCCTTGCAGACACTGTTGACTTTATCATAATAGTGTTTGGTTTTTGGGCTTTTGGAGTAAGTTACTTGTGTGTTTGATAATATTAAGAAAGTAATTTGTGAAGACCTAAAATTGAAAGTAGAAATATTATATTCAATTGTCTTTGGTATGATTTACAGTTTTTGAAAAACTTTTGGATCGGATCATGGTTTGTTGTGGTTGGAATTCCAATGTGTAGTTTTCTGCATAAAGCTAATACAGTATACTATGCATAAATAATATATAATATCAGTTTCCTGTTTTGTTAGTATAAATTTAACATTTTTAATAATTATCGAAGTACGTACAGACTAGTGATATGGAAACTAGGAAGATGCTAAAAACTTTGGTGTATCTTCTTTGTAGTGTGAATATTTTGTATGCACTCTGCAGTAGGCTCACCATTCCTTCATTCTTAGAACATAGATACATTAGATGAAATCATCTTGCCCTTAAATTTTCTGTCAGCATTATACAGGAATTAGTCAAATATAATTTTCAAATGGTCAGAATATGATCAGTATTTTTGTTTTTGTACCAACTAATTTTTGATGCCTGTGTAGAAGCTGCCATTGGTGAAAACCTTGGTGGGTATGCCAGGTGTTATAAGGGTCTATATATATATAGCATTATATGTTATTTAGGTTGTTATACAGAGAAAATGTGTTTCACTCTCAAATGTTATAAATGTATAAATATAGATTATTTCCAAAAGGTGATGTTCTCTTCTAATTCAATATTCAGTTCTAAAAAGTATTATTTGCCACAGATGTAATAATACCTTTGTGAATCCAATTCTATTTTCAGAAACATTCAGCTGCTGCGGACATTACTTCTTCGCTCTCAGAAGATCAGGTACCAGAGGCTTTCCTAGTCATGGTGCTCATTCAATTTGGAACCATGGTTGTGGATCGTGCACTTTATCTCAGAAAAACAGTAATGGGAAAAGTCATTTTCCAAGTTATCCTTGTGTTTGGAATACATTTCTGGATGTTTTTCATCTTGCCTGGGGTAACAGACAGGTAAAATAATTGTATTACCATTTTTTTTCTGTCTCTATGTCTATGTATAATATATATGTGGGACTGTGTTGTTGTGTGTGTACATATGTTAACCCAAAAACCTGATTTTTTAATTTGTTTCTTTTCATAGGAGGTTCAGCCAGAACACGGTTGCTCAGCTATGGTATTTTGTGAAGTGTATTTATTTTGGCTTATCCGCATATCAGATACGATGTGGGTATCCAACCAGAGTGCTTGGCAACTTCCTCACGAAGAGCTACAATTATGTCAACTTGTTCTTGTTTCAAGGGTATGTGTCAGAGGTGTAGAAATGCAGATTTTTTGATGATTTTATTTGTCTACTACTAAAACAAACTCCTACAATTAAAAATACCAAAACATTAAAAAAATAGATTATCATTAAAATACCTTTTAATGTTTGGGAGATCACATACATGGGTTTGAAGCTACTAAGCTTATCACTCATTTTAGTGATGGGTGATTTGTCTCCTCAGCTTTCGTCTGGTTCCATTTTTAACTGAGCTGCGAGCTGTCATGGACTGGGTATGGACTGACACCACACTTAGCCTTTCCAGTTGGATCTGCGTGGAGGACATTTATGCTCATATATTTATCCTAAAATGCTGGCGGGAGTCAGAAAAAGTAAGAAATATTCAAATTGTTTTTTAAGTAGTGAACCTATTATTTCCAGTTATTTATATTTCAGATTAATACCTAAGTGAAGTTTAAGTTTGTAATATTTTTTTAATAATTTTATTGCATTTATTGTTATTATGTATTATGATTAATATGTTTTTAGCAAATTCAATTCTTTACTATTCTTTAACAGACCCACAATAATCGCCAGCAGAATTATTATTGTAATGGGACCCCATGTTCTGATTAATAAAGAATATATAAACGCAGTTTACGCATGCACATTTTCATCAGTTGTCGATGTGCAATTCATGAATTATTTCTGTTCACAGAGATATCCTCAGCCAAGAGGTCAAAAGAAAAAAAAGGTTGTGAAATACGGGATGGGAGGAATGATTGTGGTTCTCTTAATTTGCATTGTCTGGTTCCCGTTGCTCTTCATGTCCCTAATTAAATCAGTGGCTGGTGTTACCAACAAGCCTCTGGATGTGTCCATTAAAATAACACTTGGAGGTTATCAGGTAAGGTAACTCAGTACAACGTGAACAAATATATCATTTATAAATATATAAATACTCATGTGATCAAAAAACACCAAAAAAAAAAATAGTTCACCATACCAAAATCTATTTTTATACTGTTTTGTAGAAAATCATTTGCCATGGAATTTGTGCAGGGATACGTAATGTAAACTCAATGTGAAGTGCTAAAAACATCTCCATGATGTTACAGCTATCGTTGGGTTAATAAAAGATTGCTTATATCCATAGCCAAAATATGTCACACTTAGATTATACTATTCAAACCATGCTATTATGTCAAATTCCGATTACATTGTGCTTGCAGACTTCAGTTTATATTGGCTCTGAATTTCTTATTAAAATATCATATCTGCTCTCAAAGCACTATTAATGTTAATAATACTTTCTTTTTTAATGTGAATACATAGCACTGAAAGATTTACAGGAATTTATGGTATGTGTTTCTCCTACAGCCTATTTTCACCATGAGTGCTCAACAGAACCAGCTTAGAGAAATGGAACGGCATGAATTTAAAAGGTTTTTAGGAGATTTTGGGAAAAATACAGTAAGTAACCTTTAAATACTGCTCTATAGGCAGTATCATTTTTTTATACTTGTGAAAGTTGGGGTTTGTCTTTAAACGATATTAGCTTGAACCGAAGGCGTAATTTGCCATTTAGATTTTATACATAGAAAAGAAAAATAGAAATCAGTTTTACGTTAAACAATATTAAAGACTTAGTTTTGGTTTGCCCACAAAATGAGCTATAGGTGGGGCCTACACGGTCTGCATTTGGAGGAAAATATGTTCACTTGGACTTTCCTTTTAATTGCAAAACAAGTATTAACATTAACCAAAAGAGGCGGACTAAGCAAATTTGGAAATGTGTTAGATTGGCATCAAAGCATGGTTCTTGATTTTCTTTATTAAATGTCAAACATTGTCTTATAGCCTGCTCTGCAGTTTCTGGAGAGTTATGGAAAAGAAGATATCACTATAGCAGAACTGGAAGGAAATTCTAATTCTTTATGGACCATCAGCCCTCCAAGTAGGAATATGATGATTCAAGGACTACTGGAATTGAATTTTGATTTCTCACTTGTTGTTTCGTGGTCTGTTCAGAGGTAACTGCAACATGTTTACAAAAGGAACAGGGAAAATCTGTAAACTGTATATGTTTACCCTAGAGCACAAACAACATGGTTGATTCATCTAAGATTTAGGCATTTTCTGAAAAATCCCTAAGGATTCCCAAGTCACTGATCGAAAAAACAATATATGATTGTTTAAAGGGATGTACATGCTAAGTAAGTGCAGGGAATTATTCATGAAGTATTTTGACCAGCCTTGGCGAATATTGCCCCCTGGGTGGGATCGTCCCTGAACAATCATGTACACTCATTCCATGCCTAAACCACTGTGAGTCTTATAAGATCAAAGGTAAAGATCTAATGTACAGTGGGGCTGGTCATTGCCACATCAGAAGCTCATTACAGCTTGTTCCCTATTTAATTATTGGAATGCAGTGAAAAGTGTATATATAGATTATCCAATTGTATTTAGATCTAGTACTATGAGCTGAAATCATATTTGGTTTTTGAGTGCATTATTAAGGAGTATTCTCACTATTGCGTCATTACATATGACTGTAATTTTTTTCCCAGATTTTTGTTTGGATAGTAAAGTGCCTGCTATAAAGTATCATACATGGAAGTTTGTGGAAATGTACTGTAATCAGTGAATTGAACATTTACATTAAATGTATTTTTTGTACTTCTTAGAAATATGACTCTTGGGGCTAAAGCAGAGGTGGCTGCTGAAAAATATACAGTTTTGTTGCCAAATGATACCCGAATAGAACTTGCCGAAATGATGAATTCTTCACGATCAAAAGTGTAAGTGTCTGTGTATACAAATAGGCACCTCATGTCTCTTTAAAATATCTAACATTTTGCATTAAACAATTACTTTAAATGGGCTAATACAATGATTGTTATCCCTTCACAGAACATAAGACTAAATCAGCTATGGGGATATTAAGGGACAATTTATAGGATATACGTTTCTATAAAAAGTAAATTAAAATAATAACTATTAAAATGCATGAATTTAATATTGTATATCAACCAATAGCAGTTTATGTCAGTATTAAGAATATTAACAGAATAATATTAACAGTAAAGCCAATAATTCTGTGCACCAGCATCAATGAATAGACTCTGGGCTGGTCAGTGTCTGGAGTGGCATAGCTTACCAGGCACATATACGTGTGATTAATTTATTGTTCAATTAAAGATATTTTGTGATTTTTAAATGTGAAGTTATATGAATCTTACAACATGAAAATGTTGTGCGAGATATTAGGCCCTGACTAGCCGTCTGGCTTACATGGCAAATGCTCTGTATGCGTGGCTGCATGCCGAGTGAGCATAAACATGTTGTCCTTAAAGTGCCAGGCCTGTCCCATGAACGCCAGTCCGACCCTGTCATGAATATTAGTATTGTTCTCATTGCCACCAAAAATATGGAAAGAAACAATAATATTTTTAGATTTCTTTAATTTAGTGTAGATCTAGAAAAAAAATGTTGTTAGAACTAAAATACTGGCCCCTGTATATGTTTCACTTAGAATGTTTTGCTATTCTTATACAAGACATTCCTTATATAAAAATTGCATCGCTTTTTTTTCCTCTACAGTATTCTTCGAGGTGTTTATCCATGGTACATCAAAGCACCGAGTGACTCAACTGCAAAACCCATCTTGCAACTTCTGGATGGTAGGTCTATCAATTTGCTTAACAATGAAAAATATATAATTATAATAATAGTGATAATAATATAACTGTGTTTTCTTTTTACAGATCAACAGTTTGTAAATATCACTCTTTCACTGAACAGAAAAGATACAAGAGAAGGCACGCAAGAGTGGTGGGTTGTTAATCAACCTTTAAAGAAGTTCAACCAAGGAGATGGTCTACAGCTGTTTGTATTCAGTGATAAAGTCAGTCCGCCTAGTCTTGGATTTTTAGCTGGCTATGGGTAAGCATTTTTAAGATGAGCTATGAAGTTAGGATTGGTTTAAGACAAATTATCTTTGACAATATGATGATTCGCAGATTGCCTTCAAATTATCGCTGAAAATGATTGGGGTTTACTGCAAATATGATGTGATTGCATACCTTTTTTCCACTATAAAAGAGACATCACACACCCAGGATTCCTTGACTGACCAAAACATGTCAAATTAAGTGTCCACCAAGTTTCCAAGGCATCTAGGGAGGAAATCTATGATCCCCCTTCTCCCTGGCCTGCAGAATTTGTTGTGTTAATTACTGCTACTCATAAAGCTCCTCTTACTCTAATTCTCTGATTGACTACTTACATTGAGCAAAAGTTCCAGGATAAAATTTTATTTCCATCTTCCTTACATTTGTCATCTACATCTGTACGTTTGAACCACCAAACTGTGTGTTGACTACTGCACAGAGCCTTCCAAATTCTGACAGTCGGTGTTCCATAGCATCTGTGATTGGTATTTGGTATTCTGAAAGGTGTCTTAGATGTGCATTACATGCAAAATGAGTTGTATATGCGTAATTTTGTTGACTTGTGTTAAAAACGTCTTGATTGTAGACTTTTGCAGTTATTGGATAGCCATTAACACTTGGCATACTGGTAGTGTGCAGCCTTGCATGCATTGTTACATATCTTTTTCCTAATATGCCTGCCAAAGCATCAATATAAGCAACCATTTTTTCAGTGCTTTTACAATACAGTTCACTGGAATTAGTATCTTTGTCAAGACACAACACAGATTGCCCTAACATGTTTGCTTTACTGCCATTTTTTTAGACTAATTCTGTGATTTTGTTTCCGTTACAGAATAATGGGACTTTACGCCTCTGTGGTACTTGTGATAGGAAAGTTTGTGCGGGAGTTCTTCAGTGGAATATCTCACTCCATCATGTTTGAAGAGCTACCAAATGTAGACCGTATCCTAAAACTGTGCACAGACATTTTCTTAGTAAGAGAGACTGGTGAGCTAGAACTGGAGGAAGATCTGTATGCCAAATTAATATTCCTGTATCGCTCACCAGAAACTATGATCAAATGGACAAGGGAAAAAAATAAATAACATCCACAAACTAAATAAAGAATTCAGTTGAATGCATCTGAATTGTTAAAAAAGCACAATATTATCATAGCTCTTATAAGAGCTTGGACTCTTGCAATGAAGAAACAGTGTTTCCTCTCCAAAAGATCACAACAAGTTCATGCCTATGGATTGACCAATTCTTTTTGAAATTGAAGGATGAGGATGAAGAATTATTTTGTTTGGGTCTGAAGCCACCAAAATCACAGTAATTGTATTTGAAAGACTTGGTCAACACATATTGTCCGTTCGATATGTTGAGACCTAAGGAAACAAAACACTCCCAAGAACTCAAAGATAGACTTTATAAGTTCTTCTTCTGATGAAGTGACATCTGTTGGAATGTGCAATATGCTGCTTTATGTGTCCCTAAACCTTGAAATGGAATTCCTATAAGGCATCATTGTGTTTAGACAATGCAGCAAAGATGTTAAAATGGTCGCAAACATCTTGTTTTAGAAGAAAAGCAGATTATTTATGCATTGCAGCCTCTCCGGACATAACAGAAGCTAAAGACACATAACAAAAAGACAATCTTGTCAACTGCCTTATTTTTATTTGTACAGTCCAAAAAATCCATTGATCCTTAAAGACATTTTTCTCAGGAAAACAAAAAACATAGAATTTAAAAAAAAAAAGACAAAAATATAGGGAGTGGTTAAGGCCATTTTCCATGACTATTAAATTGGGAAAAAAATGACTATATAAGAACTGGCTACAATGCATGTCTTCATAGGTCTCCTTTCTAGACATTTGACATTTTGCTTCCATTTTTAAATGTAAAAAAATGTTTACATGACTTATTCATAAAATTTGTACTACATTTAAAACTGCTTTTTAGGTCCTAAATTATTGATCATAATCCATCACCACCTTTTCCAAAAATGGCTTTTCTTAATTTATTATTACTATACATCACTCAAGCTATCAATGAGGAAACATTTAGCATGAACATTAGAATCACAACATGAGAGAAGTATATTGGTAAAGAGAGGGACAGTGGACTTCAAACCAGATTTGTTATTTGCCCTAAGGTTATACTGTGCACTACTCAACCCATCAACAAATCAAAAAACGTAATTTTAATCCCATGCCTTTTGCTGCTTACCTTAAGACTGGTGTTTTGTGGAACCAACATTTGTGGTCTTTATGTTTTTAATTTGCGGCTTAAAATAATGTACAGCCTATGAAGAAATATTTTATATGAACATTCCTACTGTTTTAAACAAGGGCTATCCAATATTGAATTTATTTGCAGATGACATAATGTATTAGGTAGTACAAGGCATGTAAGCACAATGATTAAACGGATTGGCACTGTCCATGCTATCTTGTGGGTATGCGTCAGGAGAAACTAATAATGCAATGGACTGATAGGCATGGAGGCCGATCTTGTCTTGACATCTAAACCGTCTTTAAAGCATCTGTTGAACATAATAAAATGGTATGAGGTTGGATGAAGGGACTCTTAAGGGGAGTCGATGGATCTACTAACCAGAGATGACTGACATTTTGTAATGGGCTTCATGCAGTAATATGGGGCAGTGTTGCTCCTCGCAGTGTTAGGAGAAATAGTCAGGGATAGATGCAGACATCATTAACTACAGTTTGTAATGGAGTAGAACCTGTGGGTTTTTTTGATAAAAATGGTGGCCACAAGAAATGGCTTGAAAGGCCTCATTCAGCTTCAGCTGGTGGCTTTTACATTTCTCCAATAAATGATTGCAAGTATATTACCTGTCCCTTAATTTTCAGACGCACTGATCGGTTTTGTAAAACAAATCCACTTATGGATTCAGAATACGTACTGTTGTGAATTTTTTCTTTGACTAAAAGTAAGAACATTTCGGTGAATCTCCTCTCTAATTTGATATTACCATTTGGATTTCCATTTTGCATTGCTCAAAAACGAATTGGGTTGGAACCACTAAATTTAAACCAATACGGTTATCCTAATGTATGTCAAAAAGACTTTGTGCTGCTTTCCTAAAACTATTATTATCTTTCTCTGCATAATAAAAAAAAAAATGTTTTCCTTCCTCGAAATCCTAATTGCATGATTAGACAGCAGATGCTATGGTCAGATAACTGCTGTAAACTATTTACTGACAATGGATGAAGTTTGTAGAATATCTACATGACATGGGACTTTTCAAATGGCTGCTTTTTTTCTTACAGAGAACATTTTAAAATAAAAAATTTTCACAACCTGGCTATTTTGTCCTAACTTGAAAAATGTCAGGCATGCTGATAAAATTGTTATTAATTATATCGCAAATTGTTTAAAAGGTATATGCTTATGTTTGCAGGTATTGGTAAGAACAATCTTTTGCCTTTTGAAGCAATATGTCTTGGCGGGGATTATTTTAAGGAAAAACACAATTTGCTTTAAATTCCTTAATTTGTGTAGCATAATGTGTGCTTTTGTGTGCAGATTTCCTTTGTAGTAAGGTTTCCTCACAGTGACCTGCGAATAACGATATCTGGTGCGATATAAGCACCAGAAAAAATGCAAAATTGAACCAAGATTAAATTCTTCCAGGTCATCTAGGTCCTCGGTGTCATCAGAATTCCAAGATAGGTTGCAGATAAATTGTTACTGGATCCTTTTCTTCAGGGCAAGAATAAAGGTTGTAGACCACTTACAAAGACCCTGACGCAGACACACCATATAATCATCATATCCCCTACTTCCTTTGACCTCTCATGTACGTTTGCCTATTTGGGAGATAGTAAATAAAATTCTTTTTCCAGGCACAATCCTTCTGAACTTCAGTAGCATTTACATATGTAGACATTGTGACAGATCATCTGTAGAAATAATAATAAAAAAAGAATCAAAGTAACGTAATGATTAAACAGTTACAAAAATAATTTAAGACATCATATAACTAGAATGTGTTTGGTAAAAGGTTGACTCATTACAATGTACCAATGTGTTTATGCTCTTCTGTATTGTGTTCTTCTTATCCTTTGTACATGGGACCTTTGTTCTATAGCCTCCTTCTGCTAAGTTAAACACTGAAACCATTTTAAGAATGTGCTTACACGGGTGATGTGTGATTGAAGTGAGTGAATTGAAAACAATTGGGGTTGAATCATCTGGAACACTCTAAATTACAATCTACAAAGTATATGTCATCACAATGTCACAACGACAACAGTGTCTTAGGCTCAAGGATTTTATTTGTAAATCAATATAGCATAGTTCACACTGTACGCCACTAAAATGGGAGTTAACGTGTACATTAAAATTTTCACATTCTTGATACTAATGCTTTATGGATGTTTTTAGAGATGAAAGTGATATGGAAAATGAAAAAAACACGTTTACTCTAAAATGCTTCAACTGCATTCAGAGCAAAAGAATGTCCATGATGTAATCTGCCACCAGTGAAAGGACCTGCAAAGCAATATTCTGTTATTATTATATCTACATAAGTAAATTTCCATGACAGCTTGGTTTCTAAAATTAAAACTTAATGCAGGAGCAGCTATAGCCTTGAAAGGTAAAATGCCTGGCATGACATTGTCAATTAAGGGGTTAGCTAAACATCCACCTCTTATTTCACAGGTAAACAATCTTTTACCTAGGAAATAAGTCCTCCATTCATAAAACACGGGAGTTTTATAGCTTTCAAGGCACTGTGAGCTGGAACCATATGCATCCTGCTGACGTAGAGTGAAATATTTTTCTTAAGCTCCTCTTGTTAGTCTACACCTCATTAAATTCTGACCTGATGACTTTCTGATAAAGAAAATGAGAATCATTTCATTTTATAGCCATGTCAATACCATGGAGGCACACAGGAGTAATCATCACAAATAAACTTAGTACTATGTCTAACACTAATGAAATATCCTTCTCGCGTGTTTAATTGAGCATGGCCTTTTTTATTCTTTATCGTGGTTTTCATGGCTTAGTCGAAAGTAAATCTTAAATTAAATTTAAAACCACTATTAAAGCTCCATGCGGCCAGGCAGGTTCTTCCACACCAAACTCATCCACCCATGTCTTTATGGAGCTTGCTTTATGCACTGGGGCTCAGTCATGCTGGAATAGAAAAGGGCCTTCCCCAAACTGTTCCCACAAAGTTGGAAGCATAGCACTGTCCAAAATGTCTTAGTATGCTGAAGGGACCATACCAAGACATTTTGGACAATGCTATATCCCAAATGAGCATCTATGTTTTGAAGAAAAGATCAAAAGGTTAAACAATAAAGACACATTTTCACAGCCTTCTTTGCTTATATTTACCAAGGGTGCCAATATTAGTGGAGGGCACTGTACATAGCACTAATAAATGTAGTTAGCAGTTTACAGTATAACAAAGAGGGGGTAGGAAAGTACGTTTGTCGAAGTACAGTAGTCATGCAGACATGATCGGGATGTAATCGGTAGGAATACATTAGGAAACTATCAGCTGTATTTTTCCCCTCCTGCTACGAGCTCTGGGGGAGTGTAGGCTCTCGGATGAGCCACCTGTTTCTTCTGGAGGCCCTTGGGGGCAATTGGCAATTCAGCATTTTTTCCTGCAGAGTCTGATATTCTCCTGGTTGCTGACTGGTTTGCTATTTTGTTTGGTCTCCTTATTCTTGTGCCTTTGCCCAAGTAGGCCTTTATCCTTTTTTATCGATGTTTTTTTTTTGGGGGGGGGGTTTCATTTCTACTATTTCTCTTTAGTACATCCTCAGGCAGTACTCAAGAGATCCCTATTGCTAATACCAGACCCAAACAAAGCAGTGGCCAAGACTAAATATCTTGCATGTACCTCCTATAAAAAGACTGTGTCTGACCCAAAGCATAAGATGTGCTTGTGTTCCGTCTTTTGAGTCCCAATCTAGATCAGAATTTTTATCTTGGATGAAGACTGAAATACAGTACACTTTTGAATACACCTCCAGGCTCCAGCCTTCCCAGGCTTTACCTTCTCATCCATATCCACCTATGGCCTCTCAACTCTTACCTTGAAAGTTGGTGCTTCTGTTTCATCTGATTTTCCTCTGAAGAAGAGGTTGAGGTTTCTGACGGGCCTTCTTTTTCACAGTCAATTAAGTTATCTGCCTTGGATATCGAGGAGGTGGGCATTATGGGTATTATATGATAATGTACTCCTTATTCCTACTAGCTAAACACATTGATTCACTGCAACCTGCAGATTATCTTTTCAGATGACTTGTTTTGCTAAGCATGCAAGATGGGGACCTTCCAGTGCCTATTTTACCTATTACTTTAGCTTTACTAGTCCCATTAACAGAACACTCCACAGGGATTTACAGATAACATAATCAACTTCCATCTTTCACGCATAATATACTGCATTAAAAAAATAATTGAGCCTCTCTGGAGTGTATTTGATTAGCCATTGGGTTTTTTCCGAATTTTTGCAAACCTGGGAACCCAACTACACTATTAAGCACTCAAAAATCATTTTGGGCCTAGCATATTATTCTGATTACAAGTTTGTTTAAATGTGTAGTAAATGAGGACTGTCTACCATACAAGGTCAAAAGACTATTGCCATTTATTTAAAATCAATGGCCATCAAACGGGTGAGTGTATCTTTTTTGTAATTTATATTTATTAGCGCTTTCCACTCCGGTAGATTTATTGGTGTTTTCGTCTCTGAAACAAACAAATGGTTGTTTTTTATGTTCAAGTGCTGATGTTGAGGCAATAATCAAGGGGTGTAGGTGTGAAATCTCTGTATAGGATCAATTGCCCAAAAATTGAGAGGCCCAAACATTGAACACAGCATATCCCAGAAGAGCATTCTTACATTTTTTGCACATGCCTAAAATTTTTACACAGTACTTTATAAAATATGAATATAAAAATGAATTAAAATTAGAGCTATAAGAAGTATTAATGTCAAGTCTAGAAATTGAACTAAATCTGAATTTAATTATCTATACTGATAGATAAGTCCCTATTTTTAGTTTTGTTTTTTTTATTAATTCACTTATAACTAATGTGTTGCCTTCTTGCTAAACATGTAAGGTAGTGTCCACATTTGCGTGAGAGAGTATCATTTTAATCTATTGGAGGTTTATTTTTTGTATAGCTAATACCCAGTATTGTAGAATGTCAAAACCCTTCCCAGAAATGGTACTTTAATTGTGTCAAAGTTTGTCAGGGGACACAAAAGCAGGCACAGATAAGTCATTGCTATAGAAACAAAAAAAAAAGTTCTGAAATTTTATACCTAAAAGGTTTAAAATTAATAAAACCTCCAAATAAAATAATGAAGCATCAGATCCGCTACGGCTTATTTACTAAACGTGGTACAGATTTAATGTTTTGTCTAAGTGGAACAGCATCTTAAACATATCCTTCGGAGTTGCCAGTAACGATTCCAGACTTTCCTCAAAATAATCAGAAAGCACTGTGTGGGAAATATTTGATAGGAAGTGCAGGATTTACTATGATTTAACAATTCTACAAGGTTAACTGCTCATGATGTTTTAATAAAATACTTCTCCAAGACTCTGGTTGCTTCCAAATTTCTATTATCCTTGGAGATTTTCAATACTGCTAAAAAAAACATACTCTGTTTGAATGATTCATCCATCCTCAAGACGTGAGATCCTTGAAACAAAATAGAATTAAAGTACTTTGTTGGAACTGGACATCTTATCTAACGTGCGGCCTCATCAAAACATGTCTGTATATGACATAACATATGTTTCTCGGTCCTCACCAGTTTGGGGTTTGTTTACTTGTTTGGACTGTCCAATAAACCCTCTTCCTTTTCTCAGACCTCAGAACCTGTGGCACAACCTCTGGTACAAAAGACATGGCAGCCACCAGCAGCCTTCTTTTCTAGCTTTGTTATGCTTTCTTCTTCTGGAGGAACATCCTCCTGTGTAGCCTGTGACAGAATGAGCTGTCATACAGGGACCCAAGGTACTCAGAGATGGCTCCTGCCTGGCTGCCAAACAGGCAGGAACTCCACTGTTTAATTAATCCCATCAATAGGATTGCTGCCTGGGGATTAAAGGTTGGGTTGTCTACCTGTTTAACAATGTTAATTTATGTTAATAAGGTTCTGTGGCTATATCAGTCTATGTTTTACATCAATAAACGGTTAATTCCTGCTACACTCAATTCAAGGTAGTTGTGTCTACTTATTGGGTACACATAGCAGGGTTCCAAGGTGCGCATGCTGACTGGTGCTGGAAGTGATTCCGGGGACAACAGGAGGATACTAGGTGATCTCTGGGAGTTACTACAGCTCTCTTGGTGAACCCATTACATAGCCTTTTAAGGGGTTTGGAAGGGCCATACGATGCAGGAACCTCAAAAGTTAGGTACATATTGTACTACTCTAGACTGTAAGATCGTTTGAGCAGGGCCTTCCTCACCTGTTGTCTCTGTAAGTCTAATTGTTATGTTAGATACTACTTGTTATGTCCTTTCTACCCATTGTACAGCGCTACAAAATTTGATGGCGCTATATAAAACAATAAATAATAATAAAAATAATAATACTATGGCGTGGAGTACTCCTGGTCCCAGAAGAGGTTACCAGTGACTCATTGTGATGCACAGAAAGGTGAATATTACTCTACTGTACCCAAGATCACTTAAAATATATAGTGCATGAGAATATTCAATGTTTATCAAAGATCTAAAACTAATTTAGAAAGTATTTTGAATAAAATGACCAGATGGGTTTAATTGTCACCCATAGACAAGGGACATATAAAAATATGAAAGCATTGGAGGATGTGGTTTAAACATTCTGGTGGGAAACTATTTTGGTTATAGTTCCATAGTTATGTATGTTGCTGTACCACATGTAGCCAGTTAATGATAACCGAAAATATTTACCAACATCCACTTTAACGCTTTGTTTTTGACCGTCAAAATTTTTTTGACAATCTTATACATGCATTGGCTCCCTAAAGTTACTCTGTATATATGTGTATACTTTTTTTGCTTTTTTTTATTTTTTAGGCACATTCCCACTTTCTTTATTAAAATAAAGCCAACAACATTACTCATTTATGAGTCTACAGGTCCTGGCAAATGTCCCTATTCACAAGCGCACAACTTTAATATTTCTATACCTTCTCAAATGCTAACGGTTACATTTTTACTTTTAAAGGAAGGGCCCAGAGAAACATAAGATAAATAATTGCTTGACTTTCATTTCAGATGCTGTACATTTCCAATAATAACACTAGATGTAGTTTGGCTTTAAAGACCGTAGCAGAAGGGAATTATACAAACTATTGTTACCAGTGACATATTTACCTTGGGCGCTGCCAAAGTATCAGTAAATGGTGTTACTTTATAAATTTTAGTGCTACATTACTACAGTGATCTATTACTGTGATGTAATCTGCTAAAAATATGTTTTTGCCTCACATGACATTGTGTTTGGTGAAAGGGCAAACCTCACCAAGATTTTCCCCAAGAAAGTTCTGGTTAATTCTCCATAATGAATATTTAACGCACACACACTAGGTCCACATATGAGAATGCTGGTCATGAAACATGGAACACAGATAGATCATGAGTGCAATATTGGGAACACAAAGCTTGAGATAAAATGCCCTGGTTATGTAGAAAACCAAATATGTAGAGGAATTATTATTAGACTTTGGCACCACAGGAAAATTTGTGTTCGTTTTCATGGGGAAAAATTTCTTTGCATCCTATGAAAATTCGTCCAATGTCTTTGTTTTTGGAAATCCCATTCGAAACAAGAAATAAATACGTAGAAAAAGTTGAATAGGGAATTTGAGACCAATGGATTAAGGAAAAAGGGTCATATTATCTTAGAGATATAGGATTAAGGTTAAGGATAGAAGTGGACTGGTTCAATGATCCTAATTTTTAATAGGTGTTATTAATTAAATAAAAGTAATTTTAAAAAATCTAAACTTTAGAGTCTCAGACACTGTGAAGTCTCACACAGAAGAATCTCACTCTGTGAAAATGCTCAGATGAAGCAGGAACAGTGAAATGAACGGATCCCCGGCCTGCTCTGCTCTTATATATGCTCTCTTCTTTACTTGTCTATTATTTTCTTTGAAAGTTACAGCACAGTCGTTGGAGAAGCCCTCAGCATGACGTGACTGGATTGCGCACATTAATTTTCGTTTCTTTCGTCCAATGTTGCATTTGTTGGTTCATTAACCGTTTAAGTCTAAATATTATGATGATTTTGTTAAACAAGGAATTATGTTTTAAACTGTATGGTGTTTCTGGTAATAAAACAAGCTTTAATGTAATAAAGGTTAATATGCATGAAGTTGGACAGATGTAGTCTTAGTTACAGTGTAAGGATTATCCAGATGAAGGCAAAATTAACCATTTAAGGACACGCTAAGTTTACACTGAAGGGAGAAATCCCTCATTACAAATCTTTGTGATTCAGTGGGCAATCATTGTAAACCTTGGATCAAAAACGTTATAATTATGACATCTATCCCTGCATATGCTTTCTTCTCTAAAAAGCAATCCAGTTTATTGTTAAAAGCTTCCATAGTATTTGTGTAACCTTCCCTCTGCTTATACAGTAGCAAAAAAGCCTTAGGAATTACCTGGTTTTCTGTATTAATTGTATAAAATATTAACTGGTCATAGTATAGACCAATTCAATTCACTTAGATTAATAACACGCAAACAATGATAACCTTTTATGTGTTTATTGAACACACCCATTAAACCCTCACAGTGCTTGCGGAAAAAGTAAGCAAACTCTTGGATTTAATAACTGCTCGAACCTCCTTTGACGGCAGTAACCTCAAACAAGAGCTTCCTGTAGCTGCGGTTCAGGCCTGAACAACATTCAGGAGGCATTTTAGGCCATTCTTCCTTCTAGAACTGCTTCGGTTCAGCCATATTCTAGAATGCCTCGTGTGAATGGCTCTCTTGAAGTCATTCCATAGCATGTCTAATGTGTTAAGGTCTGGGCTCTGACTGGGCCGTTCCAAAATGCAGATTTCTATCTTGTAGCCGATTTACTTTGATGTTTAGCGACATTGTCCTACTGCATTACACAACTTCTAGTGAGCTTCGGCTGGTGTATATGGTGTCTTCATAGAGGCAGAACTCCATACTTTTGCTAGTCTAAGATGGAACAGCTCATCCTTTTGTAATAGGCGGCTTCTACTTATCAGTGGGGTAAAGATGTCCTTTCCTTCAATCCCTTTGTTAATTGTGTGGCTCTTCTCTGAGTTATTTCCAATAACCAAATCTTAATTTGTTCACATTACTATCCAACAATGTAGACCTAATGCATTTTGTAATATTAATTTAACTTAGCAGCTCCTACCCGACAATGCATATAGTTACTATAGGACACAAAACCTTTTTAAGTGACGATTCCCCTAGTATGACCTCTTTTATTACACATACTTACCCACATGCATATTTACCAACAATGTGCCAATTTAAGGAAACCATTCTACAAAAATCATGAGCTGAATTTATTACCAAACACAAATTGGTATCATACCTCAGAAGACTATCAATTTATTATTATAGTTGTTATTAATAATAAACCTAAATAAACTGTAGTTACAGTCCTTTCCAGATTTAAATTTTCAATCACAAAAGCCCAGGCTTGTCTTCCAACATCCGTTCTTCAGACATTCATATTATTATTATTACACAGATAATTTTCTATGCTTCCAAAAAGCCTAGCACTGGATCTCAAAATTATTCATTAAGATTATTTTCCTGCAAATAACATTAACCCCGCAGGTTTAGAATATCCAGGATGTGTTTGTGATTCTTTTTTTAAAATAATGGGATCACACTCATCATGTGGTGCATGTGCTACCAGAAATCCCTGAATATTATAGACTTTGCAATAACCTCGCTGACATCCTTAAAATCTTGTTTGTCTGGTTTTCCTTTGAATTTTACTTAGGTTAACCAAGTATCAAGTTAGAATAGGGAAATACCGTTCTTTACAAAAGTTAGTGAAAGTTGACATTAACAGAAAATAAACAATGGGCCACATCTCTACGGCATTTACTGGGCAAGTGCTACATATGGTGCAACATAACGTCACATTGTAATTGCCCCACATTTAGTACTTTGTGTCAAAATTGCTATTTATAATTATAATAATATTGCTTAATATTACTTAAATACAGCTATATCTATTCATTTGAAAATGTTAAATATTGCGATTTTAAATATACTTGGTAGGCAATTCTCGTTTCAGTGTTTATGTGTAAAGCACTCCCCCTGGTGTCCAAGGTAGTAATTGCTTTATTACAGTCAATGATAAGGATAATATTGCAGTATTGATTAGTTAAGGCTCTTCAGCAGAGGCTTTGAATAAACATGAATCCAACGCATTCTTCAAATTATTAGTTGACATAAAATATAAAGGACCCAGGTGTCTGAAATAACTTGCTATTTTAGAAATATGCACCAAAACAAATTTTCTGTTTTCACCTTTTGCATGAAAATGTGTTTTCCTATCTTGTCTATAACAAAAAAAACTCACTTCAAACTGTTTTGTTAGGATATAGACTATGATATATTCATCAATTACCATTTTCATTATAAGTTGTCTAAAGAATTTGAATAGATTCTGCCGCTTCTAGACACGTTCACTTTATGGAAGAAAAATGACAAATTTCAATTTTGGAAGGAATAGATTTCAGCTAAAGTTCCTGTACATGTGTGTATATAGACAAATGCAGCTTAACGTTTAAATATTTAATAGCAAGTTTCACAATCAATCAATTACTTCCAGTAATTTACAGGGAAAAAACACATTTTTACACAGAAAAACAAGTCACTTGAGAGAAAATGTTTCATTTTAAGTGAGTAATTTAAGTTACATGCTACATTTTATATATATATTACTTTCTAAATACTTTTGCTTTACTTTGGGGCATAACAGTGAAGAGTGAGCCATACACTGTGTTGCATTATATAACAGTATCATTGGAACACAGACAAAAATGTAGAATATGGAATAAGTATGTTTATACCAATTACACAAAAATAATAATAAAATATCAAAGCAGCCATTCCCAGATCATATCTGCGTAGAAATACATGTTCACAATATATGGTCAACATCCTGCCGGAAACTATATATATATATATATATGTATTGTGGCTAAAGATGACAATAATAAATTAGCACAGTCCTCCTGAATATTCATCATCCTCTTCCTCAATATGGGAACTTTTAGTTGGTCCGGATACACCATCCTGTGCTGCCACAGGAGACTTCTTTTTGGTTCCACCTCCTGGGACTGCTAAACTTAATGCAAGCTTAGCATACTGTCATAAAAAGAGGAAAATATTACAGATACATTGCATATATGTGGTGTCTGTTGTATTGTATTACTATTTTAATCAAGCCAGGCACACAATAAAGCTCTGGTGGTAAAGAAAGTGCCATTTATAGCAATTACAAATATAGTAAATGAACTATAGAAAAATAGTCATCCCTGTAAAAAAACTGCTATTTCATGTAAATCATAATGCGTATCGTTATACAAAAGAATGCTAGTAATAAGAGTTTATCCCACTTTGTAGACTTCCTATGTGCTGGACACATTTGTCTGATGAATGTGCAGATAGAATTGCAGCCCTTTAACTACAACTTATATATCATTATATGAATGTTCAGATAGTATATATAGTGAAAACATTATATCCAAGGGACAAAGCATCCCGAGATAAAGGTCTGTGGGAAAAGCTATACTATTAAGTAAACACCCTACAAATCATTAGGAAGATAGGGTGGCCATATATCCCAATACAATAATGGAATAAAGATCATATGTTTAAATTAGGAATGGGAAACATCGTATTACCCTTTAACAGTGTTCATCTAAAAAGTATGAGGACAACCGACCACCATACCTTTATGGGCTTGTTGGACATCCAATTCCAAAACCATGGGGATTAATATGGAGGTGGCCCCTCTTTTGCAGCTATAACAAACCTCCACTCCTCTGGGAAGGCTTTCCACAAGATTTTGGAGGGTTTCTGTGGGAATTTTTGCCCATTCAGTCGAAAGAGCATTTGTGAGGTCAGGCACTGATGTTGGATGAGAAGGTTGGCCTCACAGTGTACCCATTCATCTCAAAAGGTGATCAAGTGGGGTTAAGGTCGGGGCTTTGTGCAGGCCATTTTAGTTCCTCCGCACCAAACTCGTCAACCCATGTCTTTATGGACCTTGTTTTGTGCATATGGGCACAGACATGCTAGAAAATGGCCTTCCCCAAACTGTTTGCACAAAGTTGGAAGCATTCAATTATCTAAAATGTCTTGGTATGCAATAGCATTAACATTACCCTTCACTGGAACGAAAAGGCCCAGCCCAAACTCTGAAAAACAGCCCCAGACCATTACCCCCTCCACCAAACTTTGCAGTAGGCACTAGTCATTCTGGTAGGTTCTCGAAACCCAGATTCATCCATCAGACTTCCAGTGACTCATCACTCCAGAGAACACGTTGCTCCAGAGTCCAGTGACGGTGTGTTTGACGCCACTCCAGCCACTTGCCATTGCACATAGTTATCGTCTGCTTGTGTGCAGCTGCTTGGTCACGGAAACCCATTTTTTGAGCTGCCGACACACAGTGCTAACGTTGCTTCTAACGGTAGTTTGGAAGTCTGTAGTGTCAGAAGCTACAGAGGACATGCAATTTATATGCACTACATGCAGCACTCAGTGGCCCTGCTCTTTAAGTTTGCATGGTCTACGGATTGGCTGCGGTTATTGCTAGATGCTTCCACTTCACAATAATAGCACTTTCAGTGGACCAGGAAAAATCTTGCAGGGAAGAAATTTCATGAACTGACCAGGGTGGCATCCTATGACATTTAAAGTCACTCAGCTCTTATCAACCTACATCTATAGCACCGGTTTGCTATATGATATTAATAAAGTATTAAACAGAATGTAAGACACCAAACAAAAGTACCCCGTAGGGAAATTTTCCAGAGGATGAGAAAACAGCCCACATGACAATTCTGGATATAGCAGTACTATGAGTGCAATTCAAGGCTCTGTTGGTTATGTTTCTGTATTATAATAATGCTAGAATCGGTAACTTACATCATTGTCCATATATTTAAACAGTGGCGAGTTACAAACGTCAGACACCTGGTCCTGGTCTTGTTGATCATAGCCTTCTAAAAGCTGCTCCAGGGCAACGGAGTCATCACTACCACTGAAACCCGGGATGCTGGAAAGATAAAATCATGTTTGTTAAATCATGTTATTATGGGTATACATTATGGGTATCTATCCTAAATACAAGTTGACAAGATCTACTTAAATTATATAAAATTGTGTGTGTCGGAATATCTAGATAAATCTGAAACTATTCATGCACCAGGGCTTGACAAATCCCAGGCCATGGCGACTGAGAATTTTGCCCAGGTGCCTAGGTCAGGGGCATCCAACATGCGGCCCACCAGACTCCAATGTGCGGCTCTGTGCAGACTGGCCCTGCTCACGGTGCAGCACGGTGTGTGCAAGCCGGTCGTCTAATAAAATTAAAGCGGCCGTGTGGGCTGGCAGACCAACGTGTGTGCACGCTGGCCGCTTTAATATTTTTAGGCTGCAGGCTTGCACGCGCCGTGCTGCTGAGTGGCAGTGCCCCAGAGAGGCTCTTCGCCCCGCCCCTTTCAAGACATGACGCTCAAGGAGGCGGAGTCACAGAAGAGTTCCTCATGACGGGGAGAGGAGAAAAAAAGAAATGCAAAAATGTAAGTATTGAAAAAAAAATAGGGGAAAGTGGACCTATATTTAAGGGAGGGTGGGATTCCCTTGAAACATCATTAATTTTTGTCTTTGAAAATTAAACTTTGTTAGTTTAAAAAAAATCCTGGCTCCTAACTTTTTTAGCTGGTTCCTAGATTCAAAACAAATTTGTCAAGCCTATATATATTTATATACACTATGTATTATATATAAAATCAGTGGTAGATTCTGACCTAAGCCCACCAGTAACAGGAAGCCAATCACCCTCTTGGGGGATCAGGCTCCCCATAGTGCCACTGTTATTACAATTTGCCAATTCAAAGGAAGCTCACCAATCTCCCCAACCGGCCTGTTAACACTATGGAGTTCTGTGTCATAATGGCACATTCCCCATAGTTCATTTCCACCAGGTGCCGCTCATCCTTAAGAAGCAGGGAGCAGGGAAATCATGGCATATCCTGGCACTCAATGGCGGATGCCGGCATAAGGGACGCCGGCACTGAGGGGGCACCTGGTGGTGCTGCCATGGGTTAGGCTTAGGGCAGCGCAAAAGGTAAACATGTCACTGCATTTTATTATTTATTTATAAACAAACTACACAGTGCATCTGTGGGGTGTAAAAGGAAATATGGAAGCATTTTTGCTAGAACTTACAGATTTAGATTTCTTAAACTTTTTTAATCTAGAAAAAGGACTAAAGAGTATGTCCACATTGATGAGCATGTTGTGAACTTATTTGTCTCTAGAGGTGTTGGCAATATTATTTAATACATATTGTTCTGCTTGGGCTCAGTAAATGCTATCAGTTCTTTTTAAGTTCACAGCTCTGTGAAATGTCAGTTTCTGCTGACAAACACTGTGGTTGTAAAGAGATTATTTGACCTTTGAAAAAACTTTAAATTAGTTTATTGTCTTATGGTCTCTGGATTGAATTATCATTGCGCCATATACAAAACAATGAACAGAAATTCAATCAAAAACTCACATGGTATGATGAGTGCGACTCTTGGAAAATATCACAGTAATGAACCTTCCGAAACATTGGTCACCAGAATCCCATGCATTCAGCCCCATTCAACAGACTAAACCAGACGTACAAGCGAACTTGAAATTTGTGCTAGATTCCCTCCACTGTTTGAACGTATACAATTCTAACAGAACTATACATCATCCAAACACTCACCTGTAGCTTTCTCTGACAGCCTTCTCAGCAGCCACAAAGTCATTCCTATGAAGATGTACTAACACTTGTGCTATTGTTTTCTGCAAACGAAAAAAGTTAACAATCCTTCAAATCCTTAACTGCTCAAAAATGCTTATTTAGGATCTTACAAAAACATAGAAAACACTTAAGAAGAACATGTAAGGACAACCAACATACAACAAGAGTGATATGTAGGGCGGCTCAGGTATGTAATGAATGCTAGAGGATGTCCGAGGACCAAATGTTTCATTAAGGCCTGTAAATGAACAGCCAAGAAACTACTTTGTTATAAATTAACAAATTAATAAACTGACACTAACAAGTGCACTTTGAAACAATTGGTTATGTCAGGCAGAGTACATTAGGGACATACCTTATAACAAGTTGGATAATTTTCTATTTCTTTGTACATATTCTTCTCCTTCTGGATGGACACTACTGCCTCATCTAACCTAAAATAATACAAAGGTTGCATATATTTGCATAAATGTGACTCGTCAACACAATATTGCTCAAAAACAGTGTTATTACTCCTGACATAACATTACTAAAAGTAAAAGTGTTATTCTGATGCCACATGAGCAAAAAAAATAAAGTATTAAACAGAGAATTGCAATGGAAATCAAGGCAAAGCATTCAATTAAGCAGCCCAAAAGAGTGGAAGCTGTTACAGCTGCAAAGGGGGGAACCAACTTCATATTAATGTCTATGTATGTATTTAGAATGTGATGATATCAAAGTCCTTGTTGATGTAATGGTCAGATGTCCCAATACTTTTGTCCATATAGTGTACATATACAGTACTCAAACACAGGCTGAACAACTACTTAAGTGTTAAGTAGTAAACATATTGCTAAAAACTTGAGAGTTCACATAAGCTGTACAGTACCTACGAGCTCTCACAAGTAGTCTTGATGCCTTTCCTAGAAGTTCTACAGCTTGACGAAGACGTTCTTCATTCTACAAAAATGAATGCATTTTTTTTTTTTACTTAACAAAGACATAAAATGTACCACAATATAAAAAAGTAACTTTAGTAGCAAGACTACAGTCTCGGGGCCACATGTGCATGTCACATACCAGTCTGAGATTAAATGCCATTTATTATTATCTTTTATTTATATAGCGCCAACAATTTACGCAGCGCTTAATACAATAAATATATTCAAGGGGTATGACAAGACGAGAATTGACAGACTAAGACAAACTGGTATATTAGGTTGAGTGAGCCCTGCTATGAGTGGTAACTAAAGTTTCCTCAGGCTCTACTCCATTGAACTTGAATGGTTCCTTGACATTGAGATATTTTTTTACCACCTCAGCATGGTGGGTTTCCCTTCAGGTTTATCCCGGAAGCTGAGTCTCCTTTATGACCAATGAATACTGCTGTAAGCAGTTTGGCACAGAGAGATTATCCACAGGATTACAATCAACATCACAAAGTAACCAGCCATTCAGGAACAGAACAGGCTCAAAAATAACACAGAACCTAAGATGCTATATTTTATAAAGATTTGGCCAACATACCATTGAATAATTGTACCAATAACGCCATCTGTCGGTCACTGTTCAAAAGATTTTGTTGTCTACTGACAACTTGGCTTTAACAACTCGGGTAGTAAAAAAATAAAATAAAGGACAAAATATACACACAGTGCTTCAACATTTGATAAACATTAGTTGCCAGGTCTATTTTAAGGGTTTTCGACATAAGGCTCATTATTAAGGTCTTATTTATTTATGGATATTAAAACACACCTCAAAAACGGATGCAGATTGTTGATACAGTTGAACAGCCTTTTCCAGGTTCACGTGCTCTATTAGCCTGAAATCAACCAGAGCACAATATTATGCTTAGTTTCTAGAAAGTTAAATAAAATCTGGCATCAATACCTGTTTGGAGGAGCCACAAATCCGGATGACTTACTTCCCAGCTCGTTCCAAAGCCATAGCTGCAGTGTCAGGTGTGCCGTTCTCCAGATACATCATACTGGCTTTCTCGATCAGCTGGACAGCTTCAGAAAGCTTCTGCATTTCCTACGGCAAAGTGATAAAAGGAAGAAATGTATTTATTTGCCTTCAATTTAATATCTTAGCTCAAAACTTTCAGCTTCATCACTTTTAAATCCAGGTTCAGGGTTTCTATTTTAAGGAATATTCAAAAGGCGATTCAACTACTAGTATTTTACGTCAGTGTAATAAAAAAAAAAAAAACTAGGTATTTTATTTTTGCTTCTAAAAGCAATGTGTAAAATATCAGTTTTGGAGGATGTTCTAATGATTTCAAATGCTAAAGAAATAAAATTGTACAAAATGTTCTACATATTCAAAATGTGTTCAAACAAAACAGACCAACTGCAAATATTATACTTATTGCTTTCTGGAAGCTCCTGCAATGGCAGCCAACATAACATTTTCCAAGTACCGATTTTATATCATTATTTTTGCCCTATTAATTGGTATCCCTTTGAAAATTATTTTTAAGTATATTCCCGCTAAATAAAAAAGGCTATACGTAGTACGTTCCACCAGATCCAGTTTTCCTGGTTGTGTGGCCTTGTCAATTTTTTTAGTGTTGCTATAGTTATATTAAGATAAGGAACTTTTACTCAATTTACACTTAAGTTATTTTTCCCCAAAACTTACCGGAGAAAAATGTTTATCCACTGTTAACCTATACATGCTAACTAAATAATAAAAGTAACTCATATATAAAATACTCATTTAACATAGCGTATAAACACTATGATGATAACTAAAGAAACAATAACAAAATAAAAAGAACCTCTGTCCTTTTTAAAGTACAAACATATAGATTTTAATATAAATATTTGTACATATGAGTGGGGTTGTTTTTATGATTATATATGACATATGAATTACCGTGAAGCATATTGACAGGATTTACACTTACCTTTAACATCATCCCAGCTTGCTCATAAGCTCTGAGGGGATTAAAAATTAGAATTTGTTTCAAAAAACCAAGTGGCATTGTATTCTAAATATTGTGTTTCTAGGCAATATTGGGTAATCTTCTAAAAGATACAGTGAAGGAAAAAGTTCTTTAATCCCCTGTGGATTTTGTACGTTTGTCCAATGACAAAGACATCATCAGTCTATAATTTCAATGGTAGGTTTATTTGAACAGTTAGAGACAGAATAACAAAACAATCTAGAATAACAGATTTCAAATAAATTATAAATTGATTTGCATTTTACGCAGCTGGGACCATAGTCACCCAGAAAACAACTGGTAACACACTACGCCCGCTCAAGAAAGCACATGTACAGCCCATCTGACGTTTGCCAATGAACATCGGAATGATTCAGAGAACTGGGTGAAAGCTTTGTGGTCAGATGAGACCAAATTGAGCTATTTGGCATCAACTCAACTTGCCGTGTTTGGAGGAGAAGGAAAGCTGCCTATGACCCCAAGAACACCATCCCCACGATCACACATGGAGATGGAAACATTATTCTTTGGGGGTGTTTTTCTGCTAAGGGGACAGGACAATTTCACCACATCAAAGGGATGATGGATGGGGTCTTGTACCTTCAAACCTTGGGTGAGAACCTCCTTCCCTCAGCAAGAGCACTGAAAATGGGTTGTGGCATAACAATGACCCAAAACACACGGCTAAGGCAACAAAGGAGTGGCTCAATAAGAAACACATTAAGGTCCTGGAGTGGCCTAGCCAGTGTCCAGACCTTAATCCCAACTTCTGAGTTGCCAAACGTCAGCCTCAAAACCTTAATGACTTGGAGAGGATCTGTAAAGAGGAGTGGGACAAAATCCCTCCTGAGATGTGGTTTTGCCACCAAGTCATGTTTTGCAAATGCTTACTTCACAAAGTAAAACGTAAATCACTTATTTGAAATGCGTTATTCTGGATTGTTTTGTTGTTATTCTGTCTCTGTTCAAATAAGCCTACCATTAAAATTATAGACTGATCATGTCTTTGTCAGTGGGCAAACGTACAAAATCAGCAGGGGATCAAATATTTTCACAGTACACTACACATTACAACACATACCCTAATCTAAATAAGAGGATGATTGGGTTATTTGAATCTAATCCACCCTGTATTCTCATATATAAAAAAAACACATCTTTAAGGCTAGCCAAATTTCTGGAGGATCTAGGACCCAGGTAAAGTATTTTACGGATGATTGTAATGCTCTTTTGGAGCCAGGAAGGGAACCATGATCGTAGCGTATATGCCCATCATTATAATGGTTTACACTTTTTTCTTCTCTCTCTGGCACTCCCCTAAAAAACACTACCATGCAGCAGCTACTTCCCACCTCCATGAGCACAAATTCAACCCTGAAGCCCCTTCAACTACCCCCTCATCATGGCAATTCACCAGCACAAATTCCAGTCACACTGGGCGATGCTTCAAAATAAGGTCCTATCAGATTTCAGCATTTCCACTTTAAACCCCCCACCAAGAGTGACCGCTGACTCAATGGTTTGGAGCCTTTATATGTATAGCGATTGCCGATTAAGTACCTGCACCCATATGGAGAAAAGCCATTCACAACCAATTACTATATTAGACAGGGACAGCTTACGTTAGTCCAGGTGTTGGCAAAACAAAATTGCTACAGTTACAGCTTACATGATGTAAGTTAACCTATTGCCAAGCTCATCTTCAGGGTTCTCGCACCAATACACATTTTCAGTAATCAGAATTGTAAGAATAAATAGGCACTGAACTCAATAACTAGGAAATCATCTTGAATACAAATAAAATAATTATTCACCAGTTACTTTGGTTGCTTTCCTTCTACATTTTGAGTGCATAAAACAGTAGTGAAACCCTGCAGTGTAACATTAAAGATCCGCCTCGACTGACTAGCGTTAGCTTTTAAAACCTCATTTATTAAAACAAACAATGGTATATGCTTAACGTGACTATACAGCGCAGGCACAATGATTTCATACTCACTTAGCAGCATGGAAGAGACTAGAAGTGGTGTCTAGTCAAGGACTTTAACTACAAAGCAAGTTTCAGTTTATCCACTTGTTAATATATTCATAAGCTTAATGAACACTGAATGCCAACAAGGAGAACAGTAAGAATTGAATAGAAAATAAAAACTCAATATGCAACTTTTTATTGACTCACAGTAAAATCATGTATTTTAAGTTAGCATTTGACATTAAATGTTGCACCGTTCAAGGTTTTTTTTTTTTTTTTTTTTACTAGTGGAGTTCACAACAGACTTTACAAATCATGCCAATGTATGCATTTCACTAAAGTGAAATCACAGTTAATGGTTCTGTCTTAGTAACTGAACATAGCACAGATAATACCAACGTCTATGTTGAAGTGGACCTGCCACTTTCCCACATCCTATAAATTACAGTTCAATACAATAAACATATGTAATTCTGCTTAAAGATTCAAATAACGATTTTATATCATTTATATATTTAAGGCAGCCATCGTAAGGTGGAGGAGAAGGAAGTGAATATTAGCAGCCATGGATTTTAATTTCAATGAGCTGAACTTTTAAAGTTTCCAAAAACTAACATAGCTGGGCTTGATATGAATTTACTATCCAGAGTCACCAAAAGCTATTTACATTAATTACACAAACGACCGAGATATCAGGAAATGCAAGCTTTTAAAATTCTTAAGTTAAAAAGATACGCTTTGTGGTTCTCGTAAGATTCCGCCTCCTTCAAATAAGCTTCTTTGGCCTGGTCATACTGCTTGGCATTCTTAAACGCAACCGCTGGAAGAAAAAAAGTGTAGATATCATCACAAGTTTATATTCTGCTGTTTCTATCTGAAATGTATCCATATTAAACAATTATATATATATATATATATATATATATACATACACACACAACAGTTCAAATTAAAAAGGGTTTTCTAATGTTCAATTAGCCTTTTAAACTTCATTTTGGATTGGGTGACACAACGTGCCATTCCAACACAGGAGTGATGGGAGTTATAAAAGGTGTCTGTACGGCTATGAAGATATTTACAACATTAATGTCTACACTGTATTTCTCATCCATTCCATGTTATTTAAATGGACACAATTTTCTTTTGTTTCAATAACAAGGAAATTTGTAATATAATACAATAAATCTTGTGGAAACAACTTCATATTAATGTCTATATATTTAGAATGCAATGTCATAAAAGCCCCTGTTGGCGTAATGATCAGGTGTCCCAATACTGTTGTCCATATAGTGTGATTTATTTCCCAAACCTAATAGTTCACTTCAGTATAGCGAAAAATATATTTACATGACAAATCCATTTCCTTCCCACCTTTACAAACGACTGACTGGCAACATAACCACACCAGCGCATACCTGCTTTTGCGTATTCTGAGGCAGCACTGTCATAATCGGGTTTCCACTTCATGAAACTGGTTTTCAAGCTAGAAATTAGAGAGAAGTGAAAAATGTCTATTACCACAGCATGCAGAAATCAAACACTGTGCAAAACAAATAACCAAAACCATGTCAAACCTAAAGGCACATAAGAACCATTCGCCCATCTAGTCTGCCCGTTTCTCCTGAGATAAGATTCAGTCGTTGGTCTAATGTGATTCAGGCTAACTATATGCCCGTCCCATGCATGTTTACATTCCCTCACTATATTAACCTCCACCACTTCTGCTGGAAGGCTGTTCCTCATATATATCACCCTCTAAGTAAAGTAAATCTTCCTTACGTTACGTCCAAACCCCTGGAGGTTTCAGTTCATTGCCACCTGTTAAACTACAATCAGGGTTAACCCTGAGGAGGTACAATAATGCCATGAATGGAAGGAGCCTTTAGGCACACATTTTGGAAATAACTACCGGTAGTTCCGCAGGGATATTGTTGCAGATGGTGGTTATCGTGGAAAGACATAGCAAGTGTATGCCTGTATTATGATGAGGTAAATAATGTGAACACGAACATTCTCTCAGCATAAAGTAGTAAGAATTGGGCCTTTAACAATATGTCAGCGCTTCCTGTGTATAAATAACCCATATTTCAGATAACTGGAATCATCTGCTGAAAAGCTCCGAGGGTCGGGTGGCAGCCCTCTGTGACAGGGAGTGACAGGCGAGTACACAGTGTAATGACACCGTGATCATTAGCTGATCATTGCGGACATGGACCGTACGCTGCCTCTGTAAGAGTTGATTCCGCTACTTGCCGCCATTTTTACCATTTTTCTGCTTTGGCGAGATGCTCCAGAGCTTCATTGATCTTCTGAGCCGCCATGACAGTTCGAGCAATAACACTACACGTCACCCGAGAGGTGGGACAGCGTCATGACAGGCATCTAAGGGTAATTTTACATCAGAACGTTACTCCCATGACTAAAACGTAACGGCGCCCGCTGAAGTGTCCGTGGCGGCCATCTTTGTTCTGGGAAAGGAGAGGTATTGGCGGCAAGAGAGGCGTGCTAGAGCACCTCTCGCAAGAGAGAAAGCACAATTGGCAAGTTTATCCTGAAAATAACACCGTATATATACACACACACCTTATATTATATATATATATATATATAAATAAGAATAGGACACCTACTTATCTGCACCAATTGGTGTCTGTGGATATTTGTATAACTTGATATGGAAATTCCATCTCCCTTTTTAAGTCTTGTGATTTAATTTCATACTTAAAATTGTAAAATGTCTGAATATAATAATCATGTTCTGTTTTGTGTACAGTAGGTTAAATAAATGTGACATGAAATTATTTCTTTCAGTCAATGCAGGGAAGAAAGTCGAGGAGCTGCAATGGCCCTCCAGAGTTTATTCAAACAAGTGAGAGTCTCGCTTCACTATTATCAAGGGCCAACTTTAGCAGGCTTATTTTGTGTGAAGGGCTGAGCTGGCCCTGTATAATATAATATTATGACTTTAACTATACATTATACAGGGCCAGCCATGATCTACCGACAGCAAAAGCTCACTACAATTTGCTCTTCCTAATGTATAATAAAGTCAAAGAGTTGACAAACGGCTCTCCATTTTGTGAATAGACCCCCGTGCCACCAGTACTTACATGGTTGCTTTTGAGAAACAGAAAGTGTCTGCTGCAGATTAACAAAGCGGAAGGAGATTGCTGCAGGCTGTCTCAGGAGCGCGGCTGGTGCATCTGCCTAGGGTGACCACGTCGGCCATGTTTTCAATGGTTTTCCCATTGCTGACCAGCCCAAATAAAATGCTGCCATGCTGTATGGGTGATGTATACACTCATGGAAGGGAACCAGTTAGTCAGTTATAGCTCCTCTATACTGCATTTAATCTGTGCTGGTAAGCAATATGTTAAAAAAATGTGTCGTGGAAAATATGGCTGATGTGATCGTCCTACATTTGCCCCTCTCGCCCTATGGAAGTTGCGGCCCTGGGGGCTTTTAAAAAGTTGTTGTTAAAAAGTGTTTTGCGCCCCAATGCAGTAACACTGCTTTTCTATATATGTTTCATGTGTGACTTTACCAATGATATATAGATACAACATTCTGCAGTTATTGTCCAGCCTGTTGCCATGTGTGGGCAGCTTTGTGCTTTTCTCAGCTAAGAACACACATTTGTGTAATGTACCGTACTATGCAAAACAAGGACATCTGTAGCATAATTTATAATAATTAATGATCCTTTTAAACTCAACATTAGCGAACACAACATGCCATTGGAACCTCTGTAGGAACCTGTAGGGCCTCTGTTCCCTATGAAGATATTCCATGAAAAAGCAATACTTATTTATATCATTAAGTTTATTTCCGATCTATTTCATGTTATTTTATTGTCGATATTTGTTTTCTTTCAAAAACAAGGAGATTTTTAAAGTGACCCCAAACTTTTGAATGGTAGTGTAGATTATATGTAAAGTGTGAGATCACAAGCAAAGTTTTAGACTACCTCAGTTTGTGATGCATAAAACACGAATAATGTTTTTGATGCTGATGACGAGAGGAGAGCATGCTGCTATTCTGCTTTTTTGTCACAAGATGGCAGTATATGTACATTCAACTAGAGCAGCAGCTAGATTTTTCTGTAACCAAGTGCAGTGATAACACTCACGGCCCAATGTGTGCCCTTACTGGGGGTAACTTTTGGCCCAGGAAGCCAGCCAAGTGTCCCAGTAAAACTGACCCTTAACTCGACGGACCAATAAAGAGCGAGTTCTGCAGTTCATCACACAGATCTTCTGCGCACCAGGAAATTACATATCACATCCTGGCAAAGGGGGGCGACTTGAGAATGCTGGCTCAACCCAGAACTGGGTCCTGAATCCACTATATCCTGCAAAAGCATATCTAAAATATCTAATATATTTAACATTACATGAGTCTCCGCGCAATACATCTAAAGCTCTGGCAAGTATATGGTCATTGGTGGCTAATTAGGCAGCACTCAATTAGTCATTTGGGTTTTCTTAAACAGTAACCGATAACCAGTCTTACATCACAAAGAAAACAGACTTTACAGAGGGGACCAGACATAAGTCATAAAGTAAAATCATTTATTTTGGCAAATTAAAACCAATATTTTGTGTACATAAATAAGTCTAAGTGCATGTAATGCTTCACCCCTTGTGATCTGAGCCAGACGCTCATCTCCACACTAGAGCTGAAACAACGAATCGATAAAATCGATAATAATCGATAATGGAAATCGTTGTCGACGATTTCCGTTATCGATTAATCGAGTGATCGATTCGTTGTTGGAGCACTCGGCTCCTTTTACCTACCTGCGCGAGCGTTTCCCGGCTTCTGCTACGCGCTCTGCGGTCTCCACCTTTCTTTGAGCTTCAATGAAGAAAAGGATGTTTGTCCGCGTGTGAATAAAGTTTTCACTTCCAAGCTTCAAGAAGTTGAAAACTTTATTCACACGCGGACAAACATCCTTTTCTTCATTGAAGCTCAAAGAAGGTGGAGGTCCATAGCTGAGGTAAGTGATTCTCTATGTGTGAATGTCTATGTGTGAGTGTCAGAGTGGGTGACTGGGTGCAGGGCTGGGTGTTAGTGTGGGTGCAGGGA